>JAJAGP010002179.1:96432-130549 GCA_025084515.1 Ancistrus triradiatus
CAATTGTAAGTCGCTCTGGATAAGGGCGTCTGCTAAATGCTGTAAATGTACATGTAAGTTGATTTCTATAGTGCAGGATAATTCTACTGGAGCTTCCTTGTGGTGCAAGAACAAGATTAAAATTAACGGACTAGGCCTCAAGCAAAAAATGATTGTCTGATTTCACAGGTTGAGTGGCAGTAGGCATTACAGATACCCAAATACTGTACATGTGCCCAAACACTGCAAAAGTGAGAGAGTTTACCTAATATGGCAAGAAGATACACATGACGGGACAAACGGCTGTCACACTCATCGACATGCTTTTGGGAGGTGGGAGGAAACGAGTATGGATAAAACACGTGTAGACGCAACAAGTACATGCCAATCTCCACTCAGATGCTAACATTTTGCTGCCCCACTTTGCCACCACATCCAAGAACTGATTTGAGTACCAAGAGTGCTCTGTACACAATATTACTTTGCTGTTGTTTGAGAGCCTTCAAAAAGTCCACTGTCTGATTCCAAGGAACAAGATGTGCACCAGATCTCTGTCTATAGCTCAGCATCTCATCCTGAGGCATGCCGTTTCGTGACAGAGCAGTGCTTATATTTTAGGTCCTGCCGAACATATCTTACGTTTCAAAAAGTAGCTGCATGTCAAGAGACTCTAAAGCCTGCTATCAAAGTGTCTTACACCTGCTCCAGCCAAGCTGAAGAGATCTAAGAGCGGAAGTGTGACCAGGATAGTCTTTGATAGCAAAGATGGGCTGTAACAGGATGTGATTGCTAGTACAGTGGCTCGGTTCTTGTTAATTCGTTCCAGAAGGCTTGTCGACTGAACTGAACGACGAGTACTGAGCAAAGTTTTCCCATAAGGAATAATGTAATTTGAATGAAGCAGTTCCAGATATGTTCAACAAATCCGTCATAAGTTAATCGCATCATGAACCGAGGAGTTTAATGGGTGTTTGGTAGAGCGTCTATACTGTATTATAACGGAGCCTCTGATAAGTAATGATAAATAACTTAACCTATCAAACATCATTAACACAAAGCTTAATTTATAATGTAGTACTGAAAGTAAGTAATGGATTGAAAGTGAAAAGTACAGGCAAAACACTTACTCTATTGGTGAACTCCTGGTGTTAGCATAGCTGCTAAGGTAACTGCAGCCTGTGCTCTGGAGGATTCAGTTTCCTTGTTTCCTTTCGGTTACTAACCTTCTTAAAACCCATGGAGCCTTATTTTTAGTAAGAATACAGTACTGTGGATGTAAAAATAAACAAAAACGCGATAAAAATAGCGGAGGTCTTCACTGAGCAATGGCTATTGTCAGTCTGAATCACTGTGTACTGAATTGTGACTCGAGTTTTACTATTTTTAGGGGTCCTGGGATTACTCACAGACCCCTAAAAACAGGACTAGACACACTTATGGCTGAGACAGGAGGAGCTGGGTATAGTTAAAGTATCCAAAATACTGTTTGGGGCATTTGTAGGAGTATAAACCAAATGTGACAAGAATCTGCATCCTCATAGATGTGTATCAAGCTTATTAAGTACAAAAATGTGATGCCAGTGGTGTCGAAAGGGCTAATGTTTTGGGGTTGGAGCACAGCAGAATTCCATATTTGGATTTAATTTCTACTTGTGGTAAGAAAAGAAAAACTGCACAGAAAATGTAGACGTAGATGTAGCTTTGATGGTGAGTGGAAAGAAAATGGAGAACCAGGTTCAATCACAGAACACAGTGTACTTTGTGTGTGTTCAAGTTGATATATCATTGTGGGGAAAAATATGTCGACGTGGGGGTATTTGGTCCAAATGTAAGAGATATCAAATTGGTCCACCACTTTGTTTCTGGGATGTATTTTTCTTGAATAATTCTCAAATATCTCTGGGCTACATCCGACCCTACTGTTTACTCATCCAGTCCTTTATAACAAGTCTGATTAGATAATAAGGTTACAATCCACCTTTGTAGTAACTGGAGCATATAATGACATGCTGAGTATACTGTGCTGAGATCAGAGCCCAGCTGTTTGCTTGTTATGGAAATATATTGATTAATCCATTTCTGAGCACCTCCTGACCACCTCTTGGACAAACGATTGCTGTGGCAATAATACGTACTTACGCGATCTGGCTTTTCTTTATATATTCAAGACAAGAAAATGAAAGAAGCCATCTGTTACCTGAAACGGCATACTAAACCAAAGTGTTTAAAGGTAACTCAGACATATTCACAGGTATGTATTTACTGTAGATTGGGATTTTGGCCGCTGCTGGTAGACCCGTATGACTGTACACTTTGATACAGGTGTAAATTCCGCGACTTCTTTCACACTACGGCCTTTGGTACGCCCAAATGCAGACTCTCCTTTTTGCCAATAGTCTGCTTTGCGATCTATTTTACACACATCGAATGAGACATTCACTGCACTGTACTACCTGTTCTCAATCTTTATTTAGGTATTTATAGCCTATCGTCCTCGTGCAGCGCCATCTGCAGGAGCCTGAAGTTACTACCACCTTAAACACACTAGATGACTAATTTTGTTTGTCTGGACAGTAATATGTTGTTCTCCAGGATACAGTGAGACCAAAAATATGTAGACAGTCATTAATGCATACATTTATAATGTCTTATACAGTGTGGCTTTTCTGGGGGTCTTGAATGGATTGATTCAATTTACATTATTCCTTATGGGAAATTTTTGCTCGGTACTCAACAAGCCTTCTGTAACGAATTAATAACGAAATTTGGACTGTTCTTAACCCAGGTCCAGTCATTTCAGCAAGCTCTGTAGTTGTTTCCTTTGCTTGAGGCAGGTCTCTTCCATATCAAGTCATTTTCCAAGTAGTAGCTCTCAAGGATCTGCTTATTTGAACCTAAACAACAGAGTAGTGACTGCTTTAATCCTTAATACTATGTGTAGAGTATAATCTGTTCAAGCACTGATGGCAATAAATCTTTGTTAAACTTCTTAGCTTCTCTAAAAAGCCAGCTGCCTTGGCTCGCCTGCAACTTTTGAAGGTTGATCACTTGAAGGGCGTTCAAAAGTGTAGTGTCCCTTTAATGCGGGGAAAAAAACAAGTCTCGTTTTCTTCATTTAAGCTATGAATAAGAAACGGCTAGCTCACTCTCGACCTTTAGATATTTGTCTTAAGGAAGTGGCTCCGGCTGAAGGGCAATATCTAAATTAAGCTCTGCGAGTGTGTACTGCAGTGGAGCTGTAGCAATAGGAGTAGATTTCTGTCATGTGCGCGATTGCACACTCTTCCAGAACGGCAGGCCTGATGACTAACTCCCAACTGCTTGGGTTATTTTATGTAAGTTACTGCCAGAGTTACATAAGGATTTCTTTCTTTGCTTCTGCTTTGCTTCTGCGCGTGCAAGCCGCGAAACGCCTTTTCTCCTACCCAGTTTCTGTCCTAGGGGATGTCTAGCTCAGCAAACATCCAAATCTGGTCAATACTCGGTCTGCAACGGGATTTAAAAAACGCAGAATATACGGACGCGGGTCTGTACGTGGTTCACTGGTCCCTCCACCCGTGCTCATTTCCACAGAGCTTTATGGGCTGCATGTATGCCAGAGCTTATAAGTGTGCAAGCATTTATCACTGATTGATCTGACACCTTCGATAGATCTTCCTCCTCACCTCACGTGGAAACGGATTAAAGATTTTATGGAACATTAGTAATCGATACGAGCGATCACGCCTCGAACAAGCACCACCCGGGCTGTAAGTGCAGTAAAGATGATGCTGGGCTCCCGTCAGCGCTACGCTAGGCGGTATTTGTCAGCCGTTGCTCAGAGTTGTGTTAGCGCAATCGAACGCGTTCCGTCTATTTATAGTGTTTATGCATATGCGGTGTGGGTGTGCTGGGCCATGGCTAGCACAGGGGTTTATAAATAGTCGGAGCTAGCATTATTTCCACCGCCTGCCTCCAATGATCATCAATCAGGATAAGGTCGGGAGAGTGTGGGAGCTTCGGCTGTGTCTTACAACGCTCGGTGGCATGGCATCTTCTGTCTGTCTAAAACACGTGAGAGGAGTGGGATGACGGAAATGATGTTAAGAGCTGGTCGCACCAGGGGGATCCTGGAATCACTGTGTGTTATTGCTAAATCTTAGATGGGGAAAAAAAGACGTGGAAGGATTGAACAGAAGTTTAATTTGTTGGGGTTTTTCGCCAAACAACACGGTACGACGTTGTACAGTTACAGACCGGTGACTGCCAAGTGACCCACAGGATAACTGAATTGGATTACTTTTACTGCAGGCAGTACCATATGTAGGTAAGAGATTTGGAATTCAGGCCGACCGTGGACGGTTAAAACACAATAGTCACAGCAGATATTTTGCATGCTTCCAGCAGAGCCAGAACCCCCCCCCCCCCCCTTTTTAATCACTGGACACATAAGTAAGGTGGTACCTCAGCTCTCGACCACCTCGGAATTTCTCTATTTTGGTTCTCTACACACTTTGATTGGAACAAATGTGTCTCGGTTCTCATCGTTTGCTTGGTACTCAGCACACTTGTTTAACTTGTATGAGTCGAGCCCTGCGACTCGAATTGTGATTCACGATTCAGTGATTCAGAACCTCCACTGTGTTTATCGTCTTCATTTTTTACATCTACACAACTCCTCATGGGTCCTCAGTAGGTTAGTATTGACAGCCAGCCTAAAGGCAATCGGGAATTGAATCCTCCAGAACACTTTCAGGCCGCAGTTCATCAATAGAGTAAGTGTTTTGCCCTTGCTTTTCGTTTTCAATTTATTACTCTCTAAATTATGAGATTTTTCTGCACTTTATTACAAAATAAGCTTTGGCTTAATGATGTTGGCCAACTGTAGGTTAATATAAGTGTTTTCAACAATAAAGTCGGCTGTGCTATCATACAGTATAGCCCATATTAAACTCATCGGTTTATGATACATGAGTAGCAATGATGTTACGTTACACATGGGGACTTTCCACTTGGTTTTTATCCTGTGTCTCTGATGCGTTTATATATCGCTTGCACACAGTTTTCTTTTGATAAATAAATACCCTTTATGTGTGCATTACAGAAGCAGAAGACGACTGCGACTATGGTACTGTCCGGTCAACGACCATTCCCTTCGCCGACCTGTTTCACAGAACGTAATGTGCTTGTTAAATGGCGCATACCTGTGTAAGTGTGTGTGGTCAGTGTAGCATCACGTATAATCAGGGCTGTAATCCTGTCTTCATGTGCTCGCTTTTTGTTATAATTGAATGCACTCGTTTAATTATGTTTATGTTTTCCTTTGGTTCGCACTAATGCACCATTTAATAAACACAGTCGTTTAGTTTTAGGTACTTGTTTAATAATTCACAGTTTTATTTCATCTGAGTTTCTTTCGTTTTCTTTAATGAAAGCTAGACATTTTCCAAACACAGCGATCTGGGTTGAGCGAGCATGCTGTTGCTGAAGGTACGACTGCCAAAGGGGTGCCTCTGTAAGGTTCCTGGCTAACAGCCCATGTTCTGTGTACTGTGCATAATGGGAGTGAAGAAGGGCAAAACGTTTTCCTCCTTCAATCTTTAACTTAGATATTTAAAAAAAAAAAACACTGATGTGAAGGTAAACTAGCGTGCCCGAGGAGGTTGGGTCTCATTTTGGGTCTTGATCCTACTAAGGTTTCTTCCTTATAATGTTTAGTGAGTTTTTCCTTGCCGCTGTCACCCTAGGCTTGCTCAGTTTGGGCTTTGGGCCTAGATAATTGTGAAGATGCTTTGAGACAACAACACATTGGAAAAAGGCGCTACGGAAATGCATTTGACTTGATTTGACTTCACTTGATTAACGCTGATGATGTCATTGTCAGGGTACCCTTGGGTCCCGGCATTGATGTGGATGTCAGTTTTACATGCCCCGCCTACCTAAACATTGTTGCACACCAAGTGCGCCCCTTCATGGCGTCAGTATTCTCCAAAGGCAGTGGCCCACAGTGCAGAAGTTCAGAAATGTGTGTTTTAAAAGGCAAGTGGTTTTAATGTTATGGCAGATTGGTCTCGTTAAAGACTTGTAAGACAAGCTGTGTAATGTGTGTAGGTGGCTTATTGTGTTAAAGCTGTAACAAAGCAACTGTCTTGGTTATTATTGTGTTAATATTGGACTGATCACCCAACATAAAGGTGCCCAATGAGTTGTGTTTAAGGAGAGGGTTTAGGTTGTTTTGTTTTCCTTATTTGTTAATCTGTGTTCATAACCTGCACCTTTTTTGCTTGAATGATTGGTCCATCACACCATGCTTACTTCTGCTTTCCTAATTGACAGGGCGCTAATCGTAGCAACGATTCAGCAAAGATGGCAGTTTCAGGCCAGAAAGTGTTGGATGACGGTCATGCTTAGACACCTGATTAATCTCAGCCTGATTGCTGCATTCATTTACCTTTCCAGCCAGGGTATTAGGACTACTCCCTAATTCCAGCCTAAATGAAGCATTGGTGATTGCCTGTCATTACCTGGTAATACATAATTATTCATTCATTCATTCATTACCCACGCAATCCAGTTCAGAGTCCTTGGGGAGCTGAGGCAGCACAGGATCCAAGGTGGGAACCAACTCTTAAATGGGGTACAACTCCATCACAGGGCAAATCAACACACACCCTCACTCGCCCAATGTGTGAAACTTTAAAGACGCCAGTCGACCTGACACATCTTTGCAGTCTGGAGAACCCAGATGAAGTTCACACAGGGACGGGGAGAATGAGCAAACCTTGAACTATTATAACAAACTTATTTGACTAGATAAATTATATATCATATATCATCTAAGCCACCCAAGGAGGTCGGGGTCCCTTTTTGGGTCTTGGTCCTCTTTATGCTGGGAACCCGATAATACACACGCATAGACATTCAACAGAAACTGACTCTAAATTTTGAATTTCGGGCTAGTGAGGTTCTCCCACGCTCTCCCTTACCAGTGAAATGTGTGTATTGATGAAACCTTGTTCCTGTCATGAACTTATGAGTGTGCTGAAGTGATGTTAAATTAACCAAAAATAAACAATCTAACCAATAAAATTAATAATCACATGTAAAACAATGTTAGCACCCCAAAACCTTCCAAGATCTCCTCCTATTCCACAGTTATGTTATCAGAAATAAACAATGGTGCTTTGGAATTGGAATGGGTCTGAGTTTGGATTAGAAACCACACCATGCCATCCCACACTGTCTGAGATGGATTTGCTCTAATTTAGCTTTTCCCTCCTGAGATCTTGTTCATGTTCCATCATACTCTGTCTCATTCTCTATCTCTCTCTCTCTCTCTCTCTCTCTGTTGCATACACACTCTTTCACCTTCTTTCATTTTTATTAAGCTCTACAGCATTTTGCAGCAAAGGACAGGACCGAGTCGGGGACGAGCAGATCTTATTCTGATGTTCAGGGTCAGCGATGCTTTGTTGCTCTCCATAGACACACACTGACTTTCAGACACACTCATGTATGCGGCATATCTCTATTTTATGTAGAGTCAGTCTCTGAAAGCCCCATGGACACACAATCACACACACACATGAAAATAAGCAAAATGTCCATCTCTTGATTGGGTCTAAGGTTCATATGTACATTATGCCTGAATGCATAACTGCTATTTCACACATGTGAATGTTGTTCCCAAACCTCCATCACAGTTCTGAACACACAGTCCCTCCAGCATGAATAAACGCACACACGTGCAGACAGAGAAAACGCTCAAACGCACACATTTTTCCAGCTCGAGCATGACATTGACGTTGACGCGCAGTGCGTTTGTGTTCCCATCGCTTCGCTCGGCATGCACACAAACACGCACAATGGAATCTTTTGATCTCGTTACCATGGCACTTGGTTGAATACAGTAGGAATCTAGCTGATGGCAAAGTGCTTACATAACAATTGCCTGCCAAATCCTACCTAGCCCACCTCATTGCTCGCCTGTCCTCTTTCTCTTCATTTTCCCTCTCCCCAGTGCAGAAATGCACCCCATTTACCACCTGTCATGTGTCCGTTTCAGCGAGGCACAAATCCTGGCGCGTGGTCAATGGCAAATTTATCTCGCCATTACATTAAGTGCTCGCCTTTCCTCACCCTACGAGCCTGCACCTTCACTAAAACCCCTCCAGCCATCACAGCGAGGTGTGATCAGCATTAGGCAGGCTGAAACACAGTTAAAAAAACAAAAGCAGAGGTCTAATCAAGGCACCTAGCACAAGATGATATAGGATGATTGAAAGTCGTCCATTTGAAGGCCACCAAGTAGGCAAGGGGCCCCTAGAAAAATTAAAACGGTTGAGTCTGTCTGAGAGTTTAACTGTCTGGAAGTTCAAATATAGACCAACTCTGGAATCAGGTGTATTCATTTCCATTAGCATATCCCCTGCTTCGATAGTTTCAGAACATAAAAATGAGTAAGTGAGCTTTATTTGCTTTCCTAAAAGTAATAGACACTTAAGAAGAAAGTGCATGTGACTAAATTTAAAAGGTACTCAGCTGAGTTTGTTGACTCCAATGTACAGTGCTGTGCAAAATCTTAGGCCAAATTTCAAGGAGATATGCCATTGTTTTAACCACGGTATAATGACCATGTAGAATTATTTCTCAATCTCTTTATTGGAATAGAACCATGACATGACATATGCAGTATTAAAAATCTATAGGTGGCAACCTGGCAACTTCATTGGGATGCCAATTGCTCATTCTGCAAGTAGAAAGCGGGTTGATCAGGAAGGG
Organism: Ancistrus triradiatus; assembly: GCA_025084515.1. Taxonomy (NCBI): domain Eukaryota; kingdom Metazoa; phylum Chordata; class Actinopteri; order Siluriformes; family Loricariidae; genus Ancistrus; species Ancistrus triradiatus. The sequence goes on from JAJAGP010002179.1 coordinate 105,172, forward strand.
AAGGGCAGCAGCCAAGAAACCAGTTTTTCAGAAGAGGAACGGGGTGAAAAGGCTAAGATATGCCACAGCTCACAAAGATTAGAGTGAAGATCAGTGGTCAAGAGAATTATGGAGTCTGAAAGTTTTGGGTTCAATTGTCAAACAAGATCTTCTATATGGTCATTATACCACTGCTAAATCAACAAATCAAACGATGGCCTAAGACTGTTGCACAGAACTGTACATGGTGGGTTCCATATAAGAAGGTGTACAACACGGTTAGCTTCAGGTTATCTAGGTGTCTTCATATGTTACACATTGACCTACTAAGAAACCTGGACCAAAATTCAAAAGCTGTATTTGAGAATCTGTAGGCTACCGTTAGATTAGGTTCTATGTTAATATGTTTGCCAAGACTAAAAACCATCTAGGAAACCCATTCCTGTGCTTGACATGAGCCAGATTTTCCATGGTTCCCTGAATGTGACTCCATGCTCAGATAATTGCCAGGTTTAGTTACTGAGCAATGGAAACCTCAGACTATGCTGGTCCCTTGACTCTCCAGGATTGAAACTGAAGAAGCCTGATCTACATGAAGTTTTCTAAAACCTTAAGCACCTCCATCTTGCCATTGCTTTTTTATGTAATGGACATTCCTGGAGAGTTACTGTAGCCACTAGGCAAATGTTCCTCTCAAGATTCCCTTTTCAGATATCAGAACCCAGTTAAAATGTCAAAAACTTCAGCCTTACCTCCCGCAGCTCTCTGGCCACATCTTTGAGCTCGATGAGAATGCCTTCCAGCTGCTCGATCACCATCTTCATGTGGCTGCGGATGCGCTCTCTCTGGCTGGGGATCTCAGAGGGTTCCTGGGCAGGAGCTTGGCTCTTGGACATCCTTCACAGGCGGAGCAAGGGCGGGCGGGCGGAGGGCTGAGCGCGGGGGCAGGCCGAGCCGCGGCCCATGTCTGGGGCCACCAGGAGCCGCAGTGCTACTGATCCGATCACTGATCCGATCTCGGGCTCGGGCCACGCAGGCGGGCTCCAACATCTTAAAAACACCCGCAGAGCCAGGAGAGCTGGTGGGGCCTGGGCGCAAGCCTCCTCCTGCACGGCACTGTGGGATGTCCGAGGGCTCCTGAGGAAGAGGACGGTGGGCAGGAAGATGCAGGAATCATCTAAGAACACTTTAAATCCAAGAAGGTATCAAAGGATGCTGGACACAGAAACAACAAAAAAATTCTTCTTGGCAGTCATTTTTCACATGATGTACATGGATCGTGTTTGTCTTCAGGGATGTATTTGGACCAAAATGTGGTGTTGTGGTCTATATAAAGTCAGCCTTTTGTACGTGTGGGTCCTCCAGAATATCATATTTAGCTGTATGGCTGGCTTGTAAAAAGAAGAGGCACTACAGTTCCACCCACATCAAGTTCGCACCAGAAGGAATGACCTCTTCTCAGCAAGCTTTGAAATGATTTAAGGACATGCCTTGCTCTGAAAATTTGGGTTATGTAAAACTATCATCTGTTTGTATAAAGGGAGGAAAAGGCAACAGTTTACCAGAAGAAGAGAGATTTGCATGCGTTTTCTTTCAATGTAGGCTTATGAGACCTAGACCAAAGGAAAATTGGGAAGGTTTGGTAAAGTCTATTTAAAAAAACGGAGCTAGTCGGGTCTATACAAAGAACATTTTTCATTTTAGAAGTATGATGAAGACTTTTTTGGAAAGTGAAAAAACAGAGCCCCAACTAGACTTCAGCACCATTGGCATGTAATTGAGAATTTCCCACTGTGCCTCTCCACATGGCAGTCTCCCAATTTACTAGAAAACACTGCAAAAAATGGACTGAAAGACAATCCCACTGAACGTGTATGAAATCCAGTCCACATGGAGATCATTCCCTGGAGAGGAGTTATGTATTTTTAGACATGTCAAGAGGAAGTAAATTCCGTTCAGATGCCACAAAAGAGATTGGGTACCAAGGACTGCTTAGTCCTCACGTGGCCCCTGGTTCATCTCGTTTCTCTTGAATTTCCCATTCCCTCGTCTTTACCTCGGATCACATGTCTTGCTACGCTCATTCCCAGCCCTCACCAAACCTTACATAAGCAACCCCCTGACTTTTGTCAACACAGAAATAATGAGCCGAAAGCAGTGCGGTGGAGAGGACGAGCTGGTACTTTAACGCCTTGGTCTCGCACGGAAAGTGGAACATGTCCTAAACCCAGCAGGCTCAGGTGGACAGTGACTTGATTACGTCTGCCCAGGTTCGGAGGGGAGTCAGAGGGAGGGGACGATTCTCGTCCACCTTTACCCTCATCTTGCCACTGCTATTGCAAACTCCCTCTTCCCGCTCCTATCACACAGGGTGACACACACTCATGGACTCAGGCTTTAGCCTCCTTTCCAGCACCCTCCCTACCTCCTTAAAATCCATGCATCCAGGAGGATCCGGTCCATCATCTGGTTGAAAAAGACAAGGCACGACAGAGGAACCTTGGAGCTCGCGTCCTCGAGGAAGCCTGTTTTGCTGCGTTGACGGCGGATTCCTGGTGCTGATGCTGTCGCCGCTGCCTCCGTCTCTATGGCTACGCCTCCCCTTGTCCCTCGTGATGACAGCCTGGGTCTGAACAAGAGATATAGCCTCTGCCTCTGTGCAAGATCTCTATAGACCGTGCACACAACTGCACATGCTCTCCGTCCCTCGCTCTACTCCCTCGCGCTCTCTCTCTCTCTCTCCTCTCTCCTCTCTCTCCCCGTCCCTTTCCTCTCGCCCCGTTCAATGGGCGAGAGGGTTGCTAGGAGCAGGAGTTTATCGAGTGGCTCAGGTGGCTGCAAAAATGACTCTCTCATCTCTCTCCTTTCCCACTTTCTCTCTCTCTCTCTCTCTCTCTCTCTCTCTCCTCTCTCTCTCACTCCCCCCTTTTCTCTATCTCCAGTCGTGAGGGAGGAGTCAAAGAGCTTAAACAGACAGCAACAGCTAACAGTATCTGCAGAAACCTCAGCCCCTGTATCTCCCTCCCTCCATCCTTTTCCCAGCCCCAAGTCCTCCCTCATTCTAAATTGTACCCCTCTTGCTGCATCTCTTCAGTTCCCACTGGGGTGTTTCTCCTTCACCCCTCACACCAATTCACTTCACCCATGTCAGTGGAATATACTGTATGCTCGGGGAAGAACACCCTGCATAAATTTGCATGGCAAATACTCTTTTAATCTATCAGCCATGTATTTTCTCAGTAGCACTGAACGTTAGAACTGTACACCTACAAAAACAGCAGAATTAGGTTTAGGGTTGTACTGAAAGCTCAGTGACTTTTAAACATTGCCACCTCTAGGGTGGACATTGTCATGCGATGCACCCCTGGTAGCTTGTGCATCCCAGACCCAGCCCTTACCAGAGGAGGAAACTCAGCCACAATTGTTTGAATGGTCTGGGAGGGTTGTCTAAGATTATATGTCCTCTCTCTGTCCTACTCTCACTGGTGTTCCCCACCGGGTTCCATCTCATCCTTTGTTTTAATCTGGCCATCTTCCATTTCACCACAGATGCTTCCCATCTCTCAGAGTTTTGGAGTTCCCTTGAGTCGTGGAGCCTGGGTCTCTGCAGTGCAAGAGATTGGCTCCCCTGCATGTCAGTCAATATTCCAACAACATTTACAATTACAGCATTTAGCAGGCGCCCTTATCCAGAGAACCTTACAATTATTACAATGATACACCGTTCAGTTCAAACAAATGACTGTTAAGGGCCTCGCTGAAGGGCCCCACAGTGTCTCAGCATTCTGATTAGTAGTCCAGTAACTTAACCACTGCATCACCACAGTCCTTCCAAACGTCTGCTTGAGCTACTTCAGTCAACTATAAGTGCTCTTATTGTGAAATGGAACCATCAGCAAGAACATCAACAGATCTGTGCTAAAGTGTTAGGCCACACTAGCCCATAGAATGGGACTGCCAAGACTGAAGAACTGTTTATCAGGGTCTTCACAAATTGTGTCCTTGTGGTCACAACACACTGATATCACAACGCACGATAGCTATCAGGTGAAATGGTGTAAAGCACACTCGAGCTGAACTCTGGAGCAGGGAATCATGTTTCACCACTGAAAAGCAGCAAAATGCTCTTTATCAACGTGTTCAAAGGAATAATGGTCTGGTGCTGTTTTCCTTTGCATTCGGTGAAGGGAAATCTTAATGTTACATCATGCCTTCTAAAGAACTGTGAGTCATGTTTCTGTATGGTGCCTTTCCAAAGCAGGGCATATAATAATATTAGGCTTGCTTAGCCTGCACAGAGCCCTGACCTCAATCCTATCCAACACCACCTGCAAGCTAGGTTTTAGAGTTCATTGTGAGTGTCTGAGCTCACAGGTGTATGGTTTAATGGAAACCAGTCATTTCTCTTTAGAAAATTTAGTGGAATGGCTTGTAATGCCTAGTGCTATGAGTTTGATGGCGAAGCAGCAAACGTGGATGGATGTAATAACATTAATGTCCATGGTTTTGGATGTGATGCTCGGCCGTCTAAAGATCTGGGTCAGAAATCCCAGGGGTCTGAGGTGGTTAGAGAGTTGTCTCCACAATATAATTATTGTAAGCACAACTGTATAATTTTAAATAATATTTAGTAATATGTATTGAAAGAACTTGTGCTAATTATAGACACATCTTTTTTCAGGTTTGAAGAACCTGGCTCACAGTGGTGTCTACCATCACCCTAACCCACCCACAGCTTATTTTATAAGGTTACAATTGGTGAATTCTAAAGTATTGTGCATATTTAAGTTGTCCTACATTCAGTGGCATAAATGCCCATAGCTTGTTTGTAAACGACTATGAGAAGTTAATGTCTCATAATGTAAATATTTTAGTCATACTGAACCCATCTTCAGAATGGTTCTCAGTTAAGATTCTGTTAGACAAGATCATGCCATATCCGTGACCATGCATGCCATAGCCAAACCAACCTAGTCCTATTTGAAAAAGTAATTGCCCCCTAAACCTGATAACTGGTTGTGCCACCCTTGGCGGCAACAACTGCAATCAAGCGTTTGCGATAACTGGCAATGAGTCTTTCACATCTCTGTGGAGGAATTTTGACCCACTCTTCTTGACAGAATTGTTGTAATTCAGCCACATTGGAGGGTTTTCGAGCATGAACGGCCTGTTTAAGGTCATGCCACATCTCAATCGGATTTAAGTCCAGAGATTGACTAGGCCACTCCAAAACCTTCAGTTTGTTTTTTCTTTTTTTGAGCCATTCATTGCTGGTGTGTTTCAGATCATTGTCCTGCTGCAGAACCCAAGTACGCTTGAGCTTAAGGTCACGAACTGATGGGCAGATGTTCTTCTTTGGGATTTTCTGGTAGAGAGCAGAATTCATGGTTCCATCAATTACAGCAAGTTGTCCAGGTTCTGAAGCAGAAAAGCAGCCCCAGACCATCACACTAGCACCACCATGTTTGACTGTCGGTATGATGTTCTTTTTCTGAAATGCTGTGTTAATTTTACGCCACACCTTCCAAATAATTCCACTTTTGTCTCGTCAGTCCACAGAATATTTTCCCAAAAGTCTTGGGGATAATCAAGATGTTTTTTGGGAAATGTGAGACGGGTCTTTGTGTCCATGGACACCATTTTTGCCCAGTCTCTTTCTTAATGTTGAATCCTTAACTGAGGCAAATGAGGCCTGCAGTGCTTTAGATCTTGTTCTGAGTTCTTTTGTGACCTCCTGGATGTATCGTCTATGTGCTGTTGGACTAATTTTGGTAGGCTGGCCACTTCTCGGAAGGTTCACCATTGTTATACGTTTTCTCCATTTGTGGATAATAGCTCTCTCTGTGGTTTGCTGAAGTCCCAAAGCCTTAGAGATGGTGTTGCAACCTTTTCCAGACTGATGGATGTCAGTATCTTTGTTTCCCATCTATTCTTGAATTTCTTCAGATCGGGGCATAATGTGTTGCTTTTTGAGATCTTTTAGCCTACCTTATGTTGTCAGACAGGTTCTATTTAAGTGATTTCTTGATTCTACAGGTCTGGCAGTAATCAGGCCTGGTGGGGTTACTGTTTATTGTCCCCCCAACATTGAAATAAAATGTACGCCCTTGCTACAGATTCCGGTTTAAATACCATCAATGAATGAGTTTGGTATCAATGTGTATGATATAATTGAGATATTGATCCAATGGTATGGACAGAAAAATAATATTCCCTTTGTAATCATTGTCTTTGATCATTAAAACAAGAATGATGAATAGTGTCCCAGTACATCCGTATATTCATTAGCGTTGTGTGTATAGCGTAGCAGCATTATTATTGTGATCTTATGCATCCTAATAAATGGCTTATCAGTTGGCATCTGTGCGACATCTCTCGAGCGAATTCTCCATTACCAAAGGGAAGTACGCCCCAGAGCATGTGTGTTCTAGTGCTCTGCGAAATAAACTTATCAGCTTTAGCGACTCGGTGCCTTACTGCACGGCCACACGAGCGTGCATTGTGCGAGAGAAATTCTACCACACACTTGCACACTCATGCGTGTAGGAGGAGGAAAAATCAGCCCTATTCACACCGGGTTACATTGAACAGATGTGACTCTTTCAGGCTGCTCTATTGAAAGGAATGCAGAAATTGTGTTTAACCGTCCTTGGGAGAGTCTCGAACTTGCTGTCTGTGTACTTCCTGTTTCATAACGTGCAGATAATTGCTGTTTCTCTTTTAAACACATCTGGTGTCTTCCATAAATATGATCAATAGCTCATGAGCATCGGAATATGCTTCTTGTCTTATCTGTAATGACATAACAGTACAGTAAGGGGTCTGAGGTGTTTTAAACAAAAGCTTTGGTCAGCTCTTAGTGCTCTTAGTGCAAATGAAAACAGATACAGGTAAGGCTTCGTAACAATTATAATAACTTATAATAGGAAATAAAAATTTGCCTTATAACTCCAGACGTTGTGGCTGTAAACATCTGGTCAAATTAACAAAGGTTTAGCATGCTTATTTATCTGAAATGTAAAGGTCGTGTTGATGCTTTGTTTAGATTTATTAGTTTAATGTAATTACATGAATGTTTACTAGGAACTATGTTAAATTATGGTCTGTGTTCACACGGATACTTTTAGGTCTCAGAATTATCTACCAAGCAGAGAAGCGAAATGGAAAAGTTTGTATTCTGCTTAAAACTACAAGCGCCATGCCGGCTTCACCGGCATATTCCTAGAAGTGCCTAGCGCTGGTCATTTGACCATGTGACTTAAAGGTTTAAAGTGCTGGTAAAGGTGATATTGCTGGAAATTCGTATTTCTTCAAGTGGACTCATTCCCTCTGGGTTGTGTGCAGCCAGTTCATGTTTATATTCCATAGTGCTCTTTTATAGTTTGGTTCTACAGTGTGTACATGTTCAGTAGTTACATTCTCAGATGCATTTGAGGACTGTAAAGCACATTAAGCATGAAATAATAGTACTTGAAAAACCACAGTGCTGTGCATTTCCTGGAGGAAGCGATATGTATAACACTGAGGCAGTGTTCCACTCGTGTTTTCAGTATTTATGACACATTTACGTATCGTTTGCATGCAGTTTTAACGTGAAAATACCCTTTATATTTACATTACAGTGATATTAATAGACTACGACTATGTTAATGTCCGGTCAACACAACATTTTGATGAATGTTTCACAAAAAGTTAACGCTGTCCTTAAACAGCAGACCTGTACAAAACTTGCGACAGCTTGAGCCAAAGTACAGGCCACGTAAGCCCACAGAATGTGATTGCCAATTTTTTCAAGCCTATATAACAAAACAATATATGTCCTGGTTCCTCATATAAACATGTCCAAGCTACCTCTGGAATGTACATCAGCTTTGTATTGGATTTCTACAATGTGGAGACCGTGGTTTCTTTTTCAGCCTGCTCTACTGAGGAAAAGCAAAAATTGTGTGTTTTGAATGTCCTTGGGAGAGTCTCTATCATACTGCCTGTGCAGAATCCTGTTTTATTAAACTGGCAGGTAATGAACAAGCTTCTCTCTCTTCCACACATTTTAAGCCTTCTACGAGCTTGGATTGATACAGTTTAAGGTCTAAACGAGCAATGGAAACAGGTTTGCGATAGCGGTGGCTTGGTAATTGAGACACTTCACCAATCGGAAGTGTGTGAGCCACTCTTGTGTATGATTGCCTTCCAGCTTTTCTCTCTATCTGTGAGTTAAAGTACAGTAATCTGATCACCCACCAACTTGCTGAATGAAAGGAGAGTGCTACAAGTCACTACCAAACTTGTGGCAAAGAGCGGTAATTTGTCTGGCTCAAGTTCATGGTAGAGATGAGACCCCTGGAGTTCCAACTAATGTGGCAAAGGTGGCAAAAGTTTGTTGGGGCTCCCCTTTTCTGTTTCGTACCTTTCCATCTATGTGGACAAAAGGTTTGTTTGGAGCTCCTTTCGGTTCCATTTTCCCAGGTCTTCATCAGTGGTCAATCTCTCTAACGGTCGGCTTGTTCCAACATCTAATGAAAAAAGCCTTTGTCAGAAGAGTAAAGGATTACTTCTGCCTGGGACTATGGATAATCATTTCTCTGCCTCCATTGACTTTCACTTCAGCTCAGTATGGTTGTTTTAGGGTGCATTTTGTAAGACCCCGTACATGTGGACTTTGGGTGCATTTAGACAGACAAATAAAAAAACCCTTATCCAGAGCAAACTTTTGTATTCTCCTTACTAGACATTAAAGCCCTTTATTTTTGCTCAAGACCCCAGCAGTGACAGTTTTTTGTGGGACTGGGACCTCCTCTTAAGCTCCCTGGTTATATAACCAAGAAATATAACCTCTGGACTGCCACAAGTCCAATGGGCTGCTTTTGTCTCTCTGTGTTTGGGGTTTCTCAGAAAAAGTTTGCTATATAAATAACCTTATTAGTAGTCTTTATTATTTCCCAGACCAATTGTTGCCCTGTGTCTAATATATATTAACCTCTAAGCTCATTTGACTGGTAGTTTTTACTGGGAGAGCTGGACAGACGCCCCGGAAAGGGAAACACTCCAGATTTCTGCCTCCCTCCAGATTTACTGCTCCTTCCCGGTTATGGTAAAGTTTTATGGAAGGCATTATTTTATCTTGCAGGTTGCCTGCAACATGCCTTCACAGGTGTTACCTATAGAGGAAATCACCCAAGTAATGTGGAACTACACAACCAGCGACAGAGAGAGCTGGCCAGCCAGACGATGTTTATTTGAAACTGAGCAGTTTCACAAGTTTGGTTATGTACTACTTCACGATCAAGGATCCTCGACATTACCACAAGCCAGCGTTTGATGGCCTTCCTTCAACTGCCAGATTCACTACACCCCCGGCTTTTCCCCAGCAAGTGTTGTGTGTGTGTGTGTTGTGAATGTGTGTGATAAAGCAACAGCTTTACTCTGGTTGACACCAGTGATCATTGCCAGCACCCAAGAGGCTCCAGGCCGGGCCCGGTGCTATAGTTACCACCCACAGAACATGCTTTAGTTTAGTTCCCCCATAACCTCGGCTCCGGCCAGAAATGTTTTTTTACCATGTTATTTTTTCTGAATCTTCTTCTTTCTAATCCTCCTCTCTTTCTCACTATCAGCAGCCAATTAGAACAAGAAAAAAAGATAAAACATTCTGACTCTTGGTAGCAGCACAAAAAAAAAGCAAAGCAATAACGTTACAGATGTGAAAATTAGCTAACTGTGAACAGCAGGCTTTTCACTAGGGTAAAGCAAATTATTCTGCAAATCGTAAGGCTAATAGTGTTATGACAATGGGCACTGCTGGTTAAGTGTTGGTGTGTCTAAATTTTAAAAAATGTTAACGGAACCTCTGCAGGGAACAAACTACACATTCCTAATTCTCCTAATTTTTAACATATACAATATATATAATATATTTTATATTTTTAACATATAAAACATTGTATCTCCCTGAAAACTGCGATTTCATGTGATTTGTTTGGACAACAATAAATTCTTTCAAGCTCATGTACAATCATGGTATCTTCCACACCAAATGTGATTTTTATTTTATTTTATTTTTTTGGGATGGTGAAAATATGATGGTTTTTTTTTTCAATTGGTTGGTTTTTCAATTACATTTTTTAAAACTTTGCTGGCGACAAACTTTTTTCAGTCTGTCTCTCCTCTGGCTGGCTTTTCATACTTGGCACAAGACTGAAAAAACATGGTTGGTTTTTTTTCGTCTTCATGTTCCTTTACATTCTGTTGTAACGTTCCCTCTCCTCCTTTGGAACTACAGAGCTATTTTACTTGCTTATAAAATGCTCAGGTTTGGGACGATGTTAATAGAAACTAGAGAGGTGCATTTCCTAAAGAAAATGCGAGTGTGATTGCCACTCTGGAATGGCCGACCCTTAATGTAGCTCATGGGCCCAAAGGTCATCACGTCTCCTCAGATTGCACCCGCGACCAAGCCTGCCGAATTTCGTGGCCGTAGGTCGGAAACTGACTGAGTTATGGTCATTGGCCCACCCAGGGGCCCGAGTGCCCAGCCGGAGTCCACAGGGGCCCCATGGGAATCACATGTCATCTCAGATTGCACCCGGGACTAAGCCTGCCGAATTTCGTGGCCGTAGGTCAAACACTGATTGAGTTATGGTCATTGACTCGCCAGGGGCCCCAGTGCCCAACCGGGGTCTTCAGAGGCCCCATGGGCATCACATGTCACCTCAGATTGCACCCGGGACCAAGAATGCCGAATTTCGTGGCCGTAGGTCGAAAACTGACTGATTTATGGTTCGTTAACTTTGGGCCCATTCATTTCCTATGGGAAAATTTGGGACTTTACAGGGGCCTCTTTGGGGCCCCCCAAAGTCCGACCGGAAAGCCCTATACAAGCACACCATTCCCGACCAGACCGGACGCAATGGCATGGGAATGGGGTCGATATCTCGAAAATTGCGGCAGTTGATACGCTTCGAAAATTTCGGAATGTTCAGAATCGGATAACAATAGTGATAACAATAGTGAACTAATTATAGTAATATTAATAATACTTAATAATAAATAGAGAAAAGCTTAAAAACTGTGTAATATATCAAATTGTGGCCTTCAATGCTTAAAACTGGATGCACCCAATATCGAAATTTGCATTTTTCTGCGAGGAGCAAAGAGATGTATTCATCACTTGAAGAAGACATTTTGTTCACCTTGGGGGAGGTTCTGAGTTGCTGTGTCAGACAATGACTGTGTGCGCCAAAAGTGTGTGCTTTTGTTTTTATATAGAATAGTACAGTCTAAGAATTAGCCAGTTATATTGGCTAGGGATAGGGTGTGCTGAAATAATAAGGTTACAGGAACATGCATGATAAACATTATAAAGATCTTATATATATAATCAGAACCCATGAGCAAATGGGCAAAACAATCCCTGACCTCGAATAGAATTAAACTTAAATTAGCTGAGAAACAATTAACAAATGACAGTTTGTTTAATATGTTGTTCAATTGAACAGACAGGAGCAGATCTGACATAGAAAAAAATGTAGTTAGCCAATTGCTAATGAAGACTAGACTATCTAAATAAGCAGTACTTTGACTGTGTGTTGGGATATGGATTTTTGATTAAGATACATAAGCAGATTGTAAAAAATTTGAAGAAAATAGGTAACCGAAGCCGAGTTGAGTGCAAATTGAAACCGTACCTCCTTAAGTGCTATTGCTTAGATTAGCATCGATTCGGGTTTCATGCAGATCTTGTTAGTTGCTGTATATAGAGAGACAAATGCACAACGAACACACACAGACGTAAACATTAGACAGTATTTATATACATCTGCTTAGTGGACTTCTTTGTTTTTCTCCAGTCACACTGAGCTGTCTGTCCCAGACAAGAAGAGAGAGGATAAAAAGTAAATGTACTCATATTCCCTATATTATTTCTCCTCTCAATTTCCCCCTCTGCAGTACCTTCACCTCTTCCGTTTTCCTTTTTTTGGACATCACTATGGATTTTCCTGTGCATTTGTCTCCATGCTAAACAACCACCATCTAAAACACATGCACACACGCACACATTATACTGACGCTAACACATTACAGTAGACCATGCACACTTTATTTTTGAGCTGAAAGTGCTAAACTATCATTGCCAGGAGCCGTTAACAAGTGTAATAGAATTGTGTTGGAATTAGCAGCCACACTAGCTTACTAACTGCACTTCCCCAATCCCCCTTAACTCCCCCAATGGGGTGCTAACGGGCTAAAATGCTTAATTGTGTGTTCAAAAGCAGTTAGTCCATTGTTGGTCATCACTGTACTCTCTCGCTTGCTTTCAGTCTTTTTCTAAAGTGTCTTACCACAGCTCATAGTTCATATGATTATATAGGCTTGCTTACATGCTTATGTTCATGTATTCATAAGTTCGCTACTGAGAGGTCTGGATTGTTTGCATTAGTTAGGGGTTGAAATGTTTGACTGTACAGTGTACTAACTCATTGACAAAAATAACGCACCAAGAAGGTGTTGTTGGATTTGAATGAAACCTTGTATGAGAATGTAATGATGATATATGTAAGTGATTACAATATTAGAATAAAGGCGTTTATTGGGGAAAAGTGTACAGTTGAAAAGGGGCTCTAGTACCCTGTTAGGCCACCTCTAGTGTGGATACAAGATGAGATATGGTTGGGCATGGAGGCATACAGGTTCTGTAATGGATTTTCTAAATCAAAAGACGGAACAAACTTAAATTTACCAAATTTGTTAACAGTTTAATTTCGCCAACAGTTTAGCAGCAAGGGCTTTAAGACAACCCTAGACTAGTGTCCAGTACCTTAACTGTTGCTACACTATGGTCCTTTTTTGTTCTCTGTGCTTAGTTCCAAGCCAAATAGGTTTTGGCACATCTCTATAACAAAACAAAATAAAAACACCATCAGTTATGGCAATTGCATGTGTATTATGGGCCAAAAGTGGAATAAATCAGTCACAAATGACTCCAACACAGCCAACCAGATCGCAGAATTGTGGACAATTTAACATTTCAACTTTGGTCTAAAAGTGGCTGGTCCATTTCATGCTTACGTCTTTGCTAAGTTTGACTTGTTGCTGTGTTCTGGTTGCCAGATTGATGAGTTTTTCATTGTCACTCGGCATGGTTTGTCCCACCACCACTCCTTTTGTACCTTACAGGACCACTGAAATGTACAAATATTCATACAGAATATATGATGCTTGCTTTATATTGTTAAATGAAATATTGTACTGTCAGTTCTGGTCAGGTGATCGCAAATATAACACAATTAAGAACAACCAGACTACGTTTGAGTCGAGTCAATAGAAAAAAAAAAGTGCCATATTTTCCACACAAAACTAGCTCTCTAGATGTCTTGCATGGCAGAGTGAAAACAGAAATTATTTCACATCTGCTTTTATGGCTTAACAAGCGATGGACGTATTTCAGTTTAATACTAACAATGTTGTGCCAGCGCTACACTCTGTTAGCTGGCATTGAGTTGTGGGTGTGTGTGTGTAGGAGAGTATTGGAGGTGTAACACACATTCACCCTGATATCAAAGAAGCAAGAGTCCTACGCTCACCAAGGCCTACTCAGTGCCTCGTTGTCGTGGCTGCTACAAGCTCATACCTGTTCGCCAGTTTGCATAGCAAAGGAAAAATCCACATGAGCAAATTACGAAAGTGTCTATGAAAACAAAAACATACTACACGGATGCTTCTTTGGAGGTTGAGAACTTCAATCAGGCTATGCAAAATTTAGCAGAGCCGAAAGACAAATGCCAGCAGCTCATATGAGGATCAGTGCTGAGGGGAAACTGATACAATCCTTCCATTAGTCATTGCTCTCCTCGCCATCGAGTGCACACTGATGTGTATGTGCGGAGAGATACAGAGCACACTCACGAGATGCCCGAGCTTAGAACGTGAAGAGAAATAACAGATCAATGGATAAACCTCCTGGAATGACTAATAGCTACGTAGGCTTCTCGTGTAAGAGATTCGCATCGAGAGAAGACCAAATATCTGAAATCCTCCTGCGGTTTACACAGCACGCTCTGCTCTGCTTCGCAAAGCGCACTCTTCCAACAGTAATCAGAGGCCAAAGGTGGACATTCACATCGATTTTTGATCTTCTACATTTGCAGTAATTCAGTTTAATTTACATGGTGTCTATATATACTGGTTCTCTCCGATTTATGATGGGGATACCTTCTGACAAATCTATCGTAAGTTGTATTTATCTTAAATCGAGGAGTTTAATATATGCTGAATATATCATAGAGTAGGCTGCGACCACAGCTTTTCTTCTCTACATTTCCCACTGCTCATCACTCCCGCTATGTAACTCTACGCCACACACTGCCGACTTCCTCCATTCCTTCTCCAAAATTCGGAGTATGGTTTCTGCTGAATGTGGATTTATATTTATTATTGGATTCCCATCGTAAAGTCGAAATACCATAAGTGGGACCTTTGTAGAACGGAGAGTACCTGATCTGATAGAAAGGCAACAGTAACTCAAATACAGCCAATGTATATGAAGAATAAAAATAGATCTGCATCTCTGAATGCACAGATGGGCTACAACAACTGAAGACCACATCAGGTGCCACTCCTGTCAGCTAAGAACAGGCAACTGAGGCTACAATCCGCTTTGATTGTAGCCACCAAAATTGGACAATAGAAGATTGGAAAAAGGTGGCCTGGTCTGATGAATCTTGATTTCTGGTACAGCATTCTTAGGATAGGGACAGAATTTGGTGTGAACAATGTAGAAGCATGGATCCATGCTGCTTTGTATCATGGTTCAGGCTGGTGCTATTGGTGTAATTGTGTTGGAGATATTTTCTTGGCACACTTTTGGTCCCTTCTTACCAACTGAGCATCGTTTAAACCTCACTGCCTGCCTGAGTATTGTTGCTGACCATGTCCTTTCCTTTTTGTGGAGGAATGCTTCCAGCATCTTGTTGAAACCATGTAATGAAGTATCAAGACAGTTCTGAAGGCAAAAGAGGGTTCAGTGGGACTGGGTCACCATGGTGGTTGGCTAGCACCTTAGGCCCATAAAGTAGATGTGTAATGTAATTGTGAACAATACTATAACCCTGTTTCATCATATAGTCTCAAGACTCAAGTCTTATTCTGAGCTTATAGTGCAAGGGGAATGCTATTGAAATCTCATTTATTCTTATTTCTGTAGTGTACTCGGAAGGGATATTAGAGCTAAAGATTTAAGACCTAATGCTGACCTGCAGGTCATATCGAAAGGCTGACAAATTATTTGAACTATACATCATTCCTGTCCCAATGCAATTCAAACATCATGCCTTTACCTTTTAAGGGGTAAAGCACCTCGTATTTGCTGTGAACTTTTCACTCCTTGCTCTCTATGTATTCTGGATTAAGGGATAGAGAGCTACAGAATGAGCCTGCTTTGGTAGTTTCTGTCTCAGTTCCACTGGCATGAGTCGTTTCTTTTTGAAAAAATACATCAAAACTACTTCAGCATGGTTCATGATTAAAGGAAAATGCTTCAGAGCTGTGGCGCCATTACCCCCAAGCTACATCACAAACATTTAAAAAAAGCGTTTTTATACCCAGGTGGCAATACAATCAACCTGATAAACACATTTGAAGAAGCTGCTGCAGAACTTTAATTATAAGCGACTACAGTTTAACAAAAATTCAGTTTGCATATTTAATACAGAGTTTTTCCACAAAGCAGACTAAATACACTCACTGAAAAATAACTCCCCAAGACTGAGTGTGACTGGACTGGATTACATGCCCTGTCTTTGGAAGATGGCACTATTGAGTACACAACACTCAACCTGAAATTTTAAGACCGCCTTCATGACTGTAGAGCTAGCAGCCCTTATGGCTTTCATTTTGCCAACAGATTCATCTCTGAGCAAAAATGTAGCTTGAGACAAATGAAGGTCCCGACCCAGCAGAGAAGATAAGATACTGGTGATTCCCAAAGTTGTTTAACTGGAGAACTCTGCCAGAAGACATGCAAGAATGTGGCAGTAACAAACAAAGTGCACTTGTGACATTTTTCTGGTAGAAAGCTTCATATGGAATGCACGGTGTGGAGTAATATAGATTCTGTATTAGAAATTTATAATGAATTAATTGATTCAAATTTCTAGACGAGGCAAATGTATTTCCCAGATTAGATCCCAGTCCAGTTCCTTATCATTAACAGACAAATGTCAACTCCAGACTTTTACTATACCAAGCATTTGTGTTTTGTAAATATTTGTTATTCTTTTTTTGTTAATTTTGGACACTGGATATTCATATTTTTGTGTATTCTTTGGGGTTGTGTGTGTTGTAGGGTGTATCAGAATGAAAATCAGAATGAATTGTGCAGTGTGCACTTGCCGTTCCAAAGCTATACTTCCAAGCCCAGCAGAATACAACCCAAGCCTGTGTCTGGGCAACTGGGAGTAAGGATAAGGAATAAAGGATAAAGGCCGTTCTTAAATGCCCTGTTGTGGCCTCTGGAGGTCCCGCGTGTCAAACCCACAACCCTGTGGTCATTAGCGCAGAACCTTAACTGATGAAACACCAGTGCCCCTGATAAACGGGGTCTTTCAGAGAAAGCAAAAAAGACACACACTGGAGTTAGACAGAATAATTCACTTAAGACAGCAGTGGCCAAAGTTTTCCATTAGCCACCATGGCTGAAGGCTGTTCATGATGACTTGGGAAAGCATGAAAGCACAGAAATAAGGAGACACATGCCAGAGATAGAGAAAAGAGAAACGTATCAGTTTGGTATATTGCTTTTTCAGTTACTTCTTGGCTCAATCACAGTCAACATTATCAGCTTCCTTATGAGGAACATTGATTGTTCGAATGGTTCATGCTGGAATGTTGGAAACAGCAAGTTCAATCCAAGTTTAGCTTTTATTTATTTATTGCTTTTAATAGACAATTACATTAGAGAAAAATGAAATGCTAAGGAGAAGTATGGATTGCGCAGTCCCGTGTGTAAGGATTGTATCAGAGGTTTGAAACCTATTTGATTTGCTGCCCCATCCAAATGTCCAAAATTCGCCTACTTTCTTTTTTAGCACTCCATAAAAACCAACCACGCCATTTGTGGTTACCTTTTTAACCTCAGAACTTACCAGAGTCCATCATATTTGTCTTTTCATTCATACCGAAAGCTTTCATTTCCACGTGAGTGACCATAAGGGCACAGAGCATCGCCTTTTGTGATGTTCCAGGTGTGTGTCCATTACCATTTGCTTTGCACTGTGATGTTCAAAAGCAGAGCGGTAAGACTGATTGATTTCACGTTCAATATCGTCAATACGAGTGAGAAGAGACTTTTATTCAAATAAATGTCAGTCATTAACTAGAGTTTTCCAAATGCCACAATATGGATCAGCTGAAACCTGTACTTACTCTAATAAAGCACAAAGCATCTACTCAAACTGGGAAAGGATGCAGAATTTTTGGTCAAAACAACCTTTGAGTTCTCGTGAAGTGAAGAATGTAATGAGGAGCCATGTTCCTTTTAATGAGCACCAATATGATTTAAATGGACTTGCCAGGGTAGGAGAAAACAACTTCTCATTTGCAGTTTTGAGCAAACAACATAACTGCAGGTTGTGTAAATGCCAAGTGGCCCGTGAGGACATATAAAGTCATTTAAATGTAAAGGAAATGAAAGAATTAGAAACTTCAGCAGATAGATGCATGTTCAAATATGGATGTACAAATACACACTACTCATGTTTCCATATTTCCATATTTTGTGTCCAGTTCTGGTAAATGGCATATTTTGTTTTTTTTTCCATGCACGGAGCAAACTGAAATATTATATGATATACAATTTTCAATGAACTATATACCAAGTACAATATTTTTGTCTCACTTGTTTAACTGGTCTGATGGTGTTTTAGGTCTTACACAGTACGGTAAATCAAAAGTGGGACTGTGGTAGCCTAGCGGGTAAGGTACTGGACTCTGGACCAGAAGGTCCAGGGTTCGAATCCCACCTCTGCCAAGCTGCCACTGTTGGCTCCTTGAGCAAGAACCTTTAACCCCCAATTGCTTGGATTGTAAGACTGTATCAATTGTAAGTCGCTCTGGATAAGGGCGTCTGCTAAATGCTGTAAATGTAAATGTAAAAGTCTTAGGCCACCATTAGATTAAGTATACCATTGTTTTAGAAATAGTATAATGACCTTATGTAATTATTTCTCAGTCTCTGTTAGCATTCATTCAAAAAATATAGGAAATATGTATGCAGTATTATTATCATCAAGATGCCAAGTTGACCTGACTACAGTCTGAGGAAGCTTGATCATGAATGTTCTTGTAGGAAGGGCAGCAGCCAAAAAAAACACACTTTTCAGAAGTGGAACAGGGTTAAAAGGCGTGAAGGTCAGTGAAAAAAATATTGAGGTGTAGAATTCAAGTTTGAAATTGTTGGGTCAAATCTTCGACAGTATGTTATGTATGGTTATAACATTGCTAAAACAACAAATCTAATGGTGACCTAAGACTTTTGCACAGTTCTCTATATGCTGAATTATAGCAAATATAGGGTTCCCAAACTTTCAAGCACCACTGTATCTGCTGAGTCCACGAGACACAGCAGAGCAACCTTGAGATTTGAAGGAATTTGTGAAAGTCAACTGATGGTCCTCTGACTGCTGAGTGTTGACGGCTGAGATAAGGAGGCAGCCAGTTTCAGGCTGACGAGGATAGATGACCTGACACCCATGCACCTTCTGTCAATTAGAGGAACATGTGAAATGATGGAAAAATGGGTAAAACAAATGAATATTTTAACAGAGGAGTGAAAGCTCTGTCTCAGCTGCTTCACCCAGGCATGGGATCTCTGCATGTTATTATGAGAGAACATATTTGAAAACATTAGGTATGTACACTCATTGACAAAAAAAATAATAATAACGCACCCAGATAGAGATGTTGGATTGCTGCAAAACTTGGATTGCTGGTAAATATGTAAATGATAATCTGGTCTGATTAGACACTGGGTCTTGCCACAAGAGGGCGTAAAATTTCCTCCTCTACTGCCTTATAAAAAGGCTCTGAGTCTACTTTTGGGTGGTGTACCTTTTGGTGAGAGGTGTTAGTGGCTAGACATGCCTCTATGACGCTCTTGAAGACATTTTGCCCAGTTGACAAACTTTGAGTGGGGGCGCATCATTGGACTGAGAGAAGCAGGTTGGTCATTTCAGCTAATTGCCCATCATCTAGGCCGTTCTGATCTAGCTGTTATTAGGTGTTGGGAGCAGTGGTTTCGTGGGTTTGAGTATGGAGACCTCGTGGTGAGCGCTTCAATCACTGCTGATGTGATGATCCGGGGAGCCACCACATAAGACACTCAGTCACTCCTAGTAGTGATACAAGGGACACTAACAACTCAGCGATATGTGCAGGACAGCCCGTGGCCATGTGTTGCCTCTCATGGCAGGCTTCCCACTGGCATTTTTCAACAGGGTGATGCTTGGGCACACAGCATGCGTTTCCCAGGAATGTCTGTAGACTGCAACAATTCCTTTGCCTACCTGGTTGCCAGATTTCTCTCCAATCAAGCATTTATGGGACCAGATCAGACACCAGCTTTGGCAACCTATGACTGTACAGGATCTACAGGCCCAGCTGGGCAAATGTGCTACAGGATACCATACGAAACGATACCATCAGAAGATTAGAATTTGGTTATCTCCTATTGAGACTCAAATTTGACATTTTTCCTCTACATAGTTCAATTTGGACTTACATGTATTGAATAGGGCACCCTGTTAGTGGTCAAAGACACTTGTCCACCACTGTGGTGACCCATTATAGAGTCCCAGCAGTGCCTTCCAGCCAAGTTGTACATCCCATGCAGGAAAAATGTACCAACGGTATTAGAGGTTCCCTAAAATTGGTTACAAGGTGACAACTGGGAAAGTTTTGGAACACATGCATCTACTGCTGCAGACACCATGCTATGGTTTTCTCAATCCTCACCAATTATCCTCCTACATAATCCAAGCTACCTGCAGAAGATTTCCTCAACATCTTTGAGATCTGACATTTTCCTCTCCTGGTTTATTGATGCACTGCTTCCCAACACCTTAACATGCTTCCAACAGAAAATATTCCACAGATTCTCACATCCAGCGATCCTACCACCTACATTCTAGATCCCATCCCACTTGCGAATTTTTAAGCGCTCGTACAAGACTCCTGCCTTTCATCATGTCCATCATAAACAATTATTTGACAGCTGGACAGATTGCTTCTGCTTTCAACACAGCAGGATCTGTTCCTATTCTGAAATCAGCTCAAAAGGTCAACAGCTACAGGCTGGTATCAATCCATACACTCTGTCTTGTCTTGCTTTCCATCAGTTGTCTCTCCTTCTTGTGCAGAATGATCTCCAGGGTCATAATAAGCTGGGTATCAAAACCTGGTTCACAAAATTCCAAGAACCAGGTGCCTGGTTCCACTTTTCGATTTCGAATTCCACTTTTATGCTTCAAATGCATTAGCAGAACCTAGTTAAGATTTTTTTTCTTCACATTTAAACTGCTATAAGTAAACAGCTTAAAATAAAAATGATTGCTTTCCCTTTGCACCACATTTGTCATTTCAGCAGTAGATATTGCTTACTTATGACCAGTAGTAATTGAGAGATGTTTGGTCTTTGGTCTTAGGTCATTGGTTTAGTAAATTAAGTTAAACTTTTTACTTATAATAGGTTCCAATGGGAAGAAAAAAGCGGAATGTAAAAATAACATGGGTCATTTGAGTGTTTAGTTGAAGGCAACTGGACGACTTCTTGGTTCTTGATGGTGTTTCACCTGTCATCTGAAAGATCACAGGAGTGGCCCATTAGGTGTGGCCCATTAGTCGTTGCCCCATCCTGCCATCATTTGAGTCGTTAGTCACATGGGTTGAGGTGTGAATGGGGGTTAAACCTCCTGGGAAGGGATGGCTGGTGAAATAAACCACCTCCTCTGGCAGGGTGGGGCAACAACTCACGAATGGGTCACACCTGCACTCCTGTAATCCTAATAAGTGTTTTGACAGAGTGGTCAAGGACTCCGTGGTGACACCCCATTAGGGTTAAACACCTTGGACTCTCCATCAGTTTATAGAACTGAAGAAGCCTTTCGGGTGAGAGGTGAAACATCTTCAGGAGCCAAAAAGTCGTCCAGTTGCCTTCAGCTCAACAGTCAAATCTACCATGACCTGGATGATTGAGAAATTAAACAGACAACTTTGAAACGGACATGAAAACCAACAGCCTTATTTGTATTTTAAACCAGTCTGAGGTTTCATAAATAAAGGGACGTATTTCCAAAATGTGCTTATGTGGTTATTATTTCAATTCTTATTATAAGAACTGGAGAACATGTCTTGATCACAGGGTTCTGGGCATCACTGTCTTCATTTCATGGGAGCTTTACTTCCTGGGAACAAAATTCGAGCTTGTGACATGAGTTTCAAATGCCACGAGACTGACCCTGCTAGAAACCTAATTAACATCTGCCACACTGAGACAAAATTTAACTGATCACCAGCAAAGCGTGAACCAGGTTAGAGAGGGAAGACGGTGGGATTTGGGGTGGCTGCGGGGCATGGGGGAAATGCATATTAACAGATGCTCCCATGCGTTCCATTCTTTTCTGGTTTTCAAATTGCACCATTATGATCTAACTAAGATTTCTGCCCGGGTTGTTACCCCTCCTCGTCGGACGTTTGATGGGTAGCAGGTGTGCTGTTGCGCATCAGATTCCTGTCCACTTTTCTGGAAACAAAAGGAGGATATTTAGAGCCTCTGTCTCTGAAGCCAGACAGAAACAGGCTGTTCCATTCCAGTTGGCTGAGCTGGAGACTGAGATAGAATTTCAGTTTGGACTGAAACAGTGCCTGCTTGGATACAGCTATTCAAATCAGTTGGACGCATTTCTGGAGAGATGCAAGGATGTGAAGAATGGAGGAGAATTCTGGATAAAGGAGGAGACACACATTGCTTCAATGGGCATTTCTTTGATAATTCAGGGCCATTTTCTTTTCCTTTTTCACTGTTTTTAGTGCCTCGGAAACTTAAATGGCATACAGCCTTATTATTTCCTCATTTATGGCATGACTATAACAGAAGATGAACTGTTGCATGGTGGTAACCAATTTTACCTGAACACCAGGTGTCAGTTGTACCTCCCCATGGGTTCCCATGGGTTCTAATAAGGTTAGTAATGACAGCCAACTGAAAGGAATTGAAGGACCGAGTCCTCCAGGTAACTTTCAGGCTGAGCAGTTAGCATTAGCAGTTAGTGCCCTGAGTTCACCAACAGAGTAAGTGTTTTGCTTTTTACTTTTCACTTTCAGTCCATTACTCAATAGATTACATGAGATTTTCAACACTTCATTATAAAATAAGCTTTGTGTTAATGATTTTGGCCAAGTGTAGGTTAATGTAAGTGTTTTAAACAATAAGGTCAGCTCCACTATGATAGAGGATAGTATATTAAACTCATCGGTTCTTGAGAAATGTAACTTATTAGGATTTGTCTGAATGTAACCCCTTCATAAATCAGGGAGCACCTGTACAATAGAGCTCCATAAATGCATATAATGCCTTATATCGTCTGGATTTTCTGGCAGGGGCTTACTGAGAAGAAAACAATAACATGAAATCTTCTCCTCTCCATTTTTATCTACAGCAACATCTAACAAGAGTCCAAGAGAAAGCACATTAGACCTCTCACAAAGCCATTCAGTCCTCATGGTGTCGAGCTGGCACTGCCGTCGCTCTGCCTTTCTGTGAAACTCTCCCCTGCTGCATGTGTGGGTTAACCCCTCGCCTGCAGGTCCAATAAACAGGAGTGAAATGTTATGGCCAGCTTTCCAGCCAGTTTATTCAAGGAAAACCTAAAAACACACGTCTAGTATAAACCATAGGATTTGTCCCTTTATATTTCTATGTACTTTACTACACAGGGTTTCTAATCTGGGCTTCTCATTTAAACCTGTTGGAGTTTCTTCCTTGTGCAACTCAGAGTTTTCCTATGCCACTGTCACCCCTGGCTGTGCATCCACCAACACTGCGGTCCAAATCAGGTCTTTGTGAAGCTGCTTTGCTATGTCTACTGAGAAATGTTCCATATAAGGAAAATGGAATCAAGTCAATTGAACTTGCATCAATAGAACTAGAAAAAATGTACTTTAACACAAACAATTAACTATCCAACATGTGGTGAGCGTTATTGTTAAAATTCTGATAACATGCACTCTTTAGAGACACCTTTTGTTCACCATTTGTTGGAATTTGGGAGTATCTGAAGGAAACACATGCAGACATGGGGCGAACAAACATGCCAATTAAAGGTAAGCACGGTTTAACGTCCATTCACTTCAAGAATTAAAATAGGAAATAAAATCTGTCTTATGTACCGCTAATTCACGTCTGAATGACAGAAAACTAGTATGAGCGAACCCTTGCGACACCTGCTGACAGAAAAGAAAATCGCTGTCTTGAAAACTGAAAGGCTGATGTCTTGAAGGCTGAAAACTTCAGTAAGGGTTTCAATTTTTATAAAAGAATTGTTGTATTGTACAGTACAGTCCTATACTAAATGTTTTCATATTTTGTTAGTTACGTCTATGGCTACAATTATAAACAAGGGAACAGACATTTCCATGAGGGATGGAGTCTCAGGTAGCATGATTGCACTGGTGCTTTCGGCTTGGGACTATGGTACAGTTGCCAAGTCCTCTTATTATAAGCCACTTTAGGCTTATTTTTCTGTGAAGTCGCTTATAAATATTGGTAGCCTCGGGTTGTGTTTTTTGGGCTTGTTTCTAAAGTGTAGTTGCTTATTTGGGCTTGCTCCCTGATCCCTATACCTGTCTATCAAAGTGAAACTGTCAGTTTGTCCTGTTGTTCCGTCCACAACCGCGTTCTCTCCTCCCCTTCCCTTCAAATCAAAATGAGGCTGTGTCTGAAATGGCATACTTAAACAGTATGTACTAGATTCGATCCAGTAGCTACGCACTGCTCGACCATTAAAGCAGTATGTAGCTTGCTTTGCATATTTGCGTATTTACATGCTGCCTACTCTCAGGTCGGTCCTTTAGTTTACGTCTTGTTGCTTCTTTCTTACTCTCCGTACAGGATAAACCAAACAGGCTGTGTGTGCATACTGATTAATGCATTCAAAATCACAAAATGGAATTGACCTATGCTCAGCTGCCATACGGACCGAATGCGCTGCTCCGTCTACATTATATGCAAAGTCTTTCATTTTCTTTGATTATTTTATTCATTCCTCATTTTTGTTTACCATCTGGTTTTGTTCGTCGTCTTCCGAGTTGAAAGGAAAAATGTAAAAATACAACTTGCAGTATTTTTTTGAATTGTTGCTTATGAAATGCAAAATACATTCATGCATATATAAACTGAACAAGTAGTCTCTCTTTCACATTGTGGTAGGTCGCTTGCTTTTGGCTTTTTTTAACCAAGTAGCTTCTTTTTGGTATTTCCATAGAGCTGGTGTTGAGAGCTACAAGGGCTGTTATGCTGGAAAGTACCGTTTTGTATGAAATGGTACAACTGGTATTAATCACACACCTGTCCATTATAAAGTGTGTTGTAGTTTGTAGCCTGAATCTGAAGTATGGGTAGTTACAAATACATCGAGTTTTCATTGGGAATTTATTGTTTTTAAATTATTTTTATTACTGAATTCGAACTAATTCAGTAGAGTAACCCATAGAGGAACATACACAATTGTTAGCTATTCATATTTTAATAACGGAGTCATGCATATTGTTAGTCATGCAATGGGGGCCATGTTGAATGAATTACATTGCAAGCCACCTTAATGCAGGAAGAATGTTAGCAAAATGAATTCACTGAACTCACGTTTTTTCTATCCATGAATAAAACCCAATTTCTGTTGGTCCATTAATTATGTGGTTAATTGAAGTAATTTAGGTTCTGCTAACTAACATTATGACTGCATTACTGAAATACATTAATAAACCATGAACTTCAACATTTAATCCTGTGTAATGACACCCGAATAATCCGTGTTCCTGTTAATTAAATGCATTCACTGATTGTTTAAATGTTAACTAAACAAAGAACACCTGCGTTGACCCGTGTTTTTCGTCCATGACCGACATTCCACATGAATTAGCATACGTTAAATTATGATTTAATGTTACCAAATGCAAAAATAAGAAGTGAACTCGGGTGAGTGCATGGGAATGTTGGAGCCCTCTATTCAGCTTATGTATTCATTTAATTATCTACAGAGAGCATGCTACTTAAGCAATTTATTCATGTGGGAATGTATTTTCAGACTTGCATAAAGGTTGGAATAAAATAAACTATTGGTAGCCTGCTGTTTGT
>JAJAGP010002180.1:0-61260 GCA_025084515.1 Ancistrus triradiatus
TGCACATATCACTCACCCCTTTTAGTGGAGCTCCTGGTTCTTCTAGTGATGAATCTGTGGTCGATCTCCTCATACACTGCCTCAGGCACAGTCTTACTCCTCCTCTTAGAGAGACCTGGCAGTGGAGACAGATATAAACACAGTTCCAGCTCATTAAAAGAGAAGGGGAATTACGTTTTGCTTTAATACTACAGAGCCCAGGGTCGAACCTTGTAGAACTTTGAAAGAGCTTGCAAGACGGCCACTTAACTTTGAGTCTAACCAAAACCGAGTTTCTGAGCTTAATGTCCAGAAAGCAGAGTGGAGGTGAATGCCTAAATGTCCTCTACCTGTCCTGAGCTCTCTGTTCTGGTAAAACAGCACAAGCAGAAGCACTAAGGCCAGGAACAGCAGTGATCCCAGTAGGATCAGGGCCAGTAAAGGGGTGGAGGAAACAGCAGCTGGTTGGGGTTTGACTGGTCTCTTCTCCGGCTGTTTCACTAACATTTAAACACAGGAGAGAAAATCTGTGCAAACACAACTCTGTGTATTAATAAACATTTAAAAAGAAGTCAGAAATAAAAATGTACCAGTTGTGGTGGTGGTTGTTGTCGTGGTTGTGGTTGTTGGTGGTGTTTGTGTTGTAGTAGGAGATATAGATGGGTCTGCAGTCACACAAACAATAAACTGACTCAGACAAACCCTAATACACTGTAATGTTGATGTCTGCTTTTTATCTGCATTGTGTTGCATATCCCTCCTCTGACCCTTTTCGGCTCCCACAGCAGAGTGTTTAATTTCAGCCTGCTGTACCCTGCCTATATAAGCCCTCACTCTGGAGCATTTCTCTTATCTGGCATTCACTTCACTCCCTGTTTCTCCCGGTTCTGGTTTGTGCTCTTTCCTGTTCTTTGTCTCTGTACTTCTGATGTTCTGTGTTTCAGGGTGTCTTGTGGTATCCATGTTTTATGTTAGCATAGCATTGTCTTTGTTTGTTAGTACCGTAGCTGTTAGCCTCTGTTCCTGTTAGCACTGTGGGTGTGTATTAGCTCTTTGTATAGTTTTAGCACTCTCTGATTGTATAGCACTCCCTGCTGGAATCTGCCTGTTTGTTGGTTCTGTTTATCACTTTGTTTGCTTGCTAGCCACTTCCAGGATCCAGTGCTCATCAGAGCCAAGCCAGATCGAGTGCTTGCTAGCAATAGGCCAGGCCCAGCTCCTGTTAATCTCACGCTGGACCCAGCTCTCACTAGGTGCACCCACACTCCTGAATCTCGGGTGCCTCCTGCAGCCACCAGGACTTTCCGGTCTGGGATTAATTGGCCCATGGACTTTGTGTGTGCTGGGCGCCTAAGGGCTCATATTGGGAGCTTAACCCCCAGTTATCTACCGGGCTTAGAGCAGTACCTGTGTGTCCTATGTGTCCTGTCTTGTCCTTGTTCCGCTCTTTCCTGAATTTTTTTTCTTCACACCCCCACCACTGTGGTGCCCTGCTCTGTTCAGGTCTGTGTTCTGTTTCAAATGCAAATAGGAAATCTAGTAGGATCTAGAAATGTCAGTGCACTGTTCTGACCTTCACAGGTGACTCCAGCTTCCTGTCTGTGGGAGCAGTCAGTGCGATATTTCAGGGAATGATGACAGTCCCACAGGTGAATCTCATCACCTCTACACTTCACACTATTCAGCCAGCTCGTCCGTTCTCCAGCACCAAAGGTAGCCTTCATATCAGCACTCAGTGCCCGTCCACAGCCCAACTGTCTGCAGACCACCTGAGCATCACTGATGTCCCACTGATTATCACAAACCGATCCCCATGTAGCATTATGATACACCTCCAGCTTTCCAGAGCAGCTTCCATTTCCTCCGATCAGCTTGAGAGGTAGGTATTCTACATCACACACATCCCACATGAAGAAACACAATAACATTGACTAATCATCCTACACAATACTCATTAATAAATTCATAATGATAAAGAGCAATAAAAATTTTGACTGTATGAATGACTATTAATTCATAGTTCAATTAAACTGCCACGATGTTGTAAGCTTTCCAGCTTGCATCACTCTGCTAAACCCCCTCTGTCTCTTCTTCCTGCTGGCCTTTTCTATAAATACCTCACATCCTGTTCATGTTGTTGTCCTGCATTTTCTCTAGCCATGGTTTGCCTTGGTTCCCTTTCTTCCCTCGGCTGCTCTCCTGGCTCCCTGCATGGGTAGTCTCTTTAACTAACCACCCTCTACCATCCGAACCATGGACTCTCTCAGAAGGAAGCAGCAGACCATGCTCGCTAGGACCCACACTCGCTAGCTCAAATCCTGGACCCACACCCGCTAGCTCGACTCTTGGACCCACACTCAATACCTCGACGCCAGGGTCCACGCCCGCTAGATCTATGCCGGTGCCCATGCTCACTAGCTCGACACTAGAGCCTTCGCTCACTAGTATCGTCGACACCTAATGCTAGCCGCGAGTCTATGCCACAGCTTGTCAGCCATTTGCTGGATCCCCCGCTCGCCGGCTGATCGAGGGTTCCAGTCATCACCAGGGCCAAGCCGGATCCCACACATGCCAGTTCCCCAGGGATGCCTGCTCATGCCTGCCCACAACTATCCCTTACCTTCTGGGCCATGGCTGAGGTCCAGCGGGTTCTCCAGGGAGTTGTGAGATTCCTGGAATCTGCCAAGTTAAGAGTGGAATTTTCCCGGCTGATGGCGAAAGGGTCAGAGGCAGAGACGCTCATTTGGGAGACACTGAATGTACTGGCAGTGGTATCAGCTGGGGTGATCCGCGGACTTGAGGTGGTTGAGTCCTGGATTACCAGACCACCAGTACTCAAAAATCCCTCGGCAGTCGTTGTCCCTGAGGAGGTCCAAGAGATCCCGAGATTCCCAAGGAAGACCAGGGGGATCTCCTAGTTCCAGAGTTCGTCACGACGACATCTGCTCAAGAGTCAGTTATTGAGAAGTCAGTTCCCGTGTCAGTTAAGAAAACATCAGCTCCAGAGAAGATGTCAATTCCACAGTCTGTCAATAGGACAATTTCTAGAGTCAGTCCAGAAGATGTCCGTTCCTGAAACCGCTAGGCCAACGTCCGTTCCAAAGACCGTCACGGCGGCATCCATTCCAGAGACTGTTGCAGCGGCACCTGTTCCAGAGACAACCTCGGCAGCTCCTGGTCCAGGGACAGCCTCGGCTACAACACCCACAAGGTGCCCCTCAGCGACTCTGCTCACAAGTTTTCCTTGGCGAAACCGCCCATAGGGCGATCCATGACAACGGCACCCTCTGCCAGCAGCCCTACGATAACCCCAATCACTACCATCTCGACGCCAGGACCCACACTTGATACCTTTATGCGAGGATCCAAACTCTCTAGCTCGATGCGAGGATCCACGTTCGCCAGCAGCTCGACGCATGCACAGCTCGGTGGCAGTCCTGTGTCAACTGTATTGCCACACATTTATAGGCGGCATCCTGAACCCCAGGTGGCTCTGACAGCCACCACGAATTTTGGGCAAGAGACTAAGTGGCCCAGAAACTTTTGGTCAGTCGGACCTCCAAGGACTCCTATTGGGTCTGATGTCCACATACCAATGTTGGTCCCGTCTCTGCATTTTGTGTGTCCTGTGCATCCGGTCTCTTCCCCCTTTCTGTCTCCTCTCTCTGATGTCCTTACCCACGCTATTCTGGCCCCCTGCCCTGTTCACCTCAGTCTTCTGTTCTTCCTATTTGGTAATCTGGGTCTGTCCTTTGCACTGCGGAGCCGTGCCTTTGGGGGGGGGGGTCTGACACGATGTTGCAAACTTTACAGCTTGTATCAACATGATCTCCACCTGCTGGCCTTCTCTATAAATACCTCACGTCCTGTTCATGTCCCTGTCCTGCATTTTCACTCACTGGGGTTTACCTTGGTTCCCGTTCTTCTCTCGGCCACTCTCCTGGCTCCCTGGGTAGTCTCTTTGTCTCTGTCTCATATGTGTCTCATTCTATGTCGGGTTGTGCTGTCTCATGGTCTGTTGTTAGCATGGTCTGTTGTTAGTTGGTTATCTGTGTTCATGGTCTGTTTGTCTAGAACACTGTTTTGTTAGCTTTAGCATATTAGCTTATTGTTTGTTTTGCACCACGTGTTCAATGGTTTGTTAGTAGTTTGCTTTAGCACTCTTTATTTGTATCAGCACTGTATCTTTAGCACTCCGTGTCCATTGTAAATAAACACACCTTTGTTCAGGTGCGTTACTGAAACAAGTGTTTTAGTAACAAGAAGATTTATATGTTGTAATATTTCCTTACTTGAGCACTGCTTCTGGTGGGGAGGTGTGTAGCATGTCAGATCATCTTGTCGTACCAGGTCTTGCTTCTTTTCTGTAAGTATTATTTGAAATGTAGTTTAATTTACCAAAAGGATCTCACCTAAGTAAAGAAGCAAAAGACAGAATCTAATAATGTTACTAATATTTATTCTTAAAACCCATATCACCAACACGGAGGATCCACCTACCTGAGCAGGTAATTTGAGCCACTTCATCACACCTGTTGTTTCCCCATGGTGAAGATCGACAATGCCACAGAGTGGAATCATGTTTCCTACAGCTCAGATAATCCAGCCAGTCAGGAGCAGATGTTACTCGTGCTTTACCAGACTTCTCAGTGCCAGTTCTTCCACAGTTCAGCTCCTGACAGATTAAACTTGCTGTTTCTTTATTAACCCAATTAACACAAACGTTACCCCAGGTTCCATTGTAGAACACTTCCAGATTGCCCTTACAGCCCTCAGTCAGTCGGATCTCTTTGAATTCTGAAGGGAGCAGGAAGACTTTATGATAAGTTTGGGTGTTTTAATAATTATTCTTCAATTTACTAAACCAAACACATTAATGTTTTAATAACAGTTGCTGTCTGGAATTGTGCACTTAATATAAACTTAATATACACATAATTTACTAGCAGACTGTACCTGAGCACACGACCCCTACATCCTCCTGGTGGCCACATTCATCCTCCTCACAGAGCTGAAATCTGCAGTTCCACAGGGACGTCTCATTCCCCTCACACTGCACCTCATTCATCCATATGGGTCCAGTTCCAGAACCAAACCAGGCTGGTATGTGGGTACTGAGTGCCACTCCACACTGCAAGCTGTCTGCAAACCACCTGTGCATCCTCAATATCCCACAAGTCATCACACCACTGTCCCCATTGAGCCTCTGTGGAAAACCTCCAGCCCTTCCTGCACAGTCTCCACCAGAACCAACCAGCCTGATGGAGCTGGGATCTGGCGGTTTAAAAATGACCTACCAAATATACAGAAAGTCAATCTGACAGGTTGTGACAGTGGATTTATCATTTTTTCTTGGATTTATGCAATAATTAAAAGCAGTTTAATTCAAAAAGTCTCATTTTTCTTTTAATTATTAGGAGTTGTAGCCGTTACCAGAGCAGGTGATGTAGAGCTGTTCCCTGGAGCTGCAGTTGACAGGTTCTGCACTGCTGCAGTTCCTCAGCTTGAGCTTCACTCCAGAGGCAATTGAAAGCCGTTACACACATGTGGCTCTGTTCAGGGATGGATGGAGAGGAGCTTGTAGTTCAGCACAGAGCCACAGCCCAGCTGTCTGCAGAGCACAGAACCTTCAGCCAGACTCCAGGAGTCCAAGAGAACTCTCCTCCAGTCCTGCTCTAAATAAACCTCCAACCTCCCCCTGACACTCCCTCCCTCCAGTTAACCTCACTCTCCCCTCATGTAACAGAGACCAGAGAGGAACCTGAAGGAGGAACAGATCATCATCTGTTAGCATGCTAGAGCTAAAAAAAAAAAAACTATTCTATAAATGATGTAGCTGAGGTTTAAAATCTCACCATTACAGATAACTCCAGCATCTTGTTTATGAGAGCATGCAGCTCGACTCCCATGATGAGATGGAACATTGGGACAGGTGAGTCTCGTTCCCCTGACAATCAAACACATCAGCCCAGATGTGGCCACTCCCCTCCCCAAACCAGTCAGACTCCAGCACAGCCACAGCACTGCCACACTTCAGCTGGGCACAGAGGACACTGGCAGCTCTCATATCCCAGCTTACACCACAAACTGTGCCCCAATCACTGAGGTACTGGAGCTCCACTCGACCAGAACAGGAGTCTGAGCCGTTCACCAGCCGAGCCTCTGTATGACCTGAATTAAGAACTCAGTTAAAGATAAATTGAACAGTGTTATGCTAATTACAGTTCACTGTCTGATTGAGAGATAAATCCTGATACTGAACCTGAACAGATTAATCCCACATCGTTGGAATGGGAGCAGGTGTGGTTGAGTGTAGATGATGTTGGACAGAAGAAAATCTGAGATTCGTTTCCTCTACACTGAAGCTCCTCTGTCCACACCTGACCCTCCCCTCTGCCAAAAGCAGCTGCTCCCAGAACCTCCACAGGAATCCCACAGCCCAGTTCTCGACACACAACCTCTGCCTCCTGCTGGTCAAAGGCAGCATCACACACTGTTGACCACGATTGTCTAAGAAGCACCTCCACTCTCCCAGAGCACTGATGAGGACCATCAGAGAGTCTTGAACTTTGACCTGTGTGTTTCATGATAATATTGTTTATAAATCAGTATTTCTTTTAATAGTAATTGCTATTTAGAAAGTTGTTCACAGTAGTTCAGTCATTATAACACACTTTACCTATTTTATTACATTTTTATTCAAAACAAAATGTGTTTCTGTTACACATATAAACCAGAATCAGAATCATTTATTCGCCAAGTACAAGAAGTACAAGGAATTTGTCTTGGAGCATGTGTCAGCACAGAGTAAAATTAAATCTAAACATAGAAATTAAATCTTACATAAGTAAATAAAAGGAAAATAAAACTAAAAAGAAAATGAAAAAAAGAAAAGAAAACAATGACTATATAGAGAGGTATGTTGAATGTGACTTTCTGTGTATATAGTGCGGATCGAGTCCTTACTGTAGTAATGAAGTATATATACACAGTACATGTAGATGGCAGCAAACATGGATGAAAAGTAAGCATAATTTAAATATTAAATTAAATATGTAAATTGTACTTTGCAAGGGCTTAAAGTGCAATTGTTCACAGACTACAGTCCTAAGAACTGTGTAATAAATGTAATGTGAGCGTGCAGAGTCTAAAGGGGAGGAATGTTGGAAGGGTCTTTATTTAACAGGATGATGGCCTGGGGAAAGAAGCTGTGAAGGTGTCGGTTGGTGAGAGTCTTTAAGGCTCTCACTGTTGGTTTCTGCTGGGATGGAGACCGCTGGAAGTGTGAGTGACCTTGGTGGAATGGATCAGCCATGATCTTCCTTGCCCTCTTCTTCATCCTAGATGAATAGAGATCATCAAGGGTGGAGAGAGGACAGCCGATGATTTTCTCTGCACATCGCACTGTTCGCTGTAGCTTATGCTTGATGTGCAGAGTTGCAGATCCAAACCAGACAGAGATGGAGGACGTGATGATGGACTCTATTATGGTAGTGTAGAACTGGACCAGCAGTGCTTGCGGCAGCCCAAATTTCTTTAGCTGATGCAAGAAATACAAGTGCTGCTGGGCCTTCTTCATAACCTCTGAGCCATGTCTATCCCATCTGAGGTCCTGCTGAATGGTGGTGCCCAGGAATTTGTAAGTCTCTGCTGACTGTGGAGCCTTGTATTTCCAGTGGAGACAGTGGGGTGGGTTTCAGTCTGAAGTCAAGTATCATCTCCACAGTTTTTTTGTGCGTTTAGCTCCAGATTGTTGGCTCCACACCATGACTCTAGTCATTGCACTTACTCCCGATATAAGGAATCATTGTTGATAGATATGAGACCAATCAGAGTCATTGTTAGAAATTCAGGAATTACTCTAAAGAGAGTAGACCAGGGAAGAAAGCACACAGCCCTGTGGAGCTCCATTGCTGAGGGAGAGAGGGTCTGAAATGTGGTTACCCACCTTCACGTAATGCTTCCTGTTGGTCAGGAAGTTATGGGTCCAGAAGCAGACAGATGGGGGGGGGACATTGAGCTACCACAGTTTGTTGAGGAGAAGGTTAGGAATGATAGTGTTGAAAGCAGAGCTGAAGTCTACAAACAACACATGGGCATAGGTGATAGGGCCATCCAGGTGATGCAGGATGTAGGAAAGAGCCAAATTAATGGCATCGTCCACTGACCTGTTTGCTCTATATGCAAATTGCAGAGGGTCCTGGATGGCGTCGGTCATTGTCTTGAGGTGTTGAAGTAAAAGTCTCTCAAAGCACTTCATTATTACAGATGTTAGGGCAACTGGTCTGTAGTCATTCAGGCTGGAGATCTTCTGTTTCTTGGGAACCGGTATGATGATGGAGGTTTTGAAGCATGCAGGCACAGCAGACAGAGCCAGGAACTGATTGAAGAGATCAGTAAGGATGGTAGAGAGCTGTGCAGAACAGTGCCTGAGTGTTGCAGGTGAGGCAACGTCAGGACCTGCAACTTTCCTAATCTTCTGTTTCCTTACGACAGTGCTGACCTGGCGCTCAGTAATGATGATGGGGGGTGGTGGGGAGGGGGTTGAAGGTGTTGTAGAGGTGAGAGCAGTCGTGGATGAGATGAGAAGTGGCTGCAGACAGTGAGTAGTAGACAGGCATTGGCTACACTGGGGGGACTGGGGAGATGTCCATTGTCTTTCAAATCTAGTTGGTAATGTTTTGGAGTCCTTTCCAAACAGAAGAACAGTCACCTGAGGAGAACTGCTGCTCCAGTTTTCTCCTGTAATTGTATTTGGCAGTTTTGATTCCTTTGTTCAGAGCATACTTTGCCTGCTTGCATGCATCGTGTTCCCCACTCCTTGGCTGTGCGCAGTTTTCTGAGGTTACTGGAGAACCAGGGTTTATTGTTGCTGTGCACAAAGATAGCTTTTGAAGGGATGCAGGTCTCCTCATAGAAGCTTACGTATGAGGTGACTGCATCTGCATAATCGTCCAAGGTTTGATTCGCCGATCTGATGGTGTCCCAGTTGGTAGAATCCAGACATTCTCTCAAGTCCTCTACAGCATCAGGAGATCACACTCTCACTGATTTCACCTCAGGTTTTGTGGTTTTAAGCTTTTGCCAATATGAGGGAATGAGGTGGATGAGGGAGTGATCGGAGTTGCCAAGTGGGGCATGGGTAGTAGCCTGGTACGCATCCTAGATAGTGCAGTAGCAGTGGTCGAGTTTTTTTATCTTCTCTGGTGGGACAGTCAATCAACTGTTTGTATTGTGGTATTTCAGCGCTCAGGCTAGTGTGGTTGAAATCTCCTATGATGATGATGATGATAGGAGAATCTGGGTGTTCCTGTTCAACTTCTATAATTTGGTCAGCTAACTGCTGTTGGGCTAACCTGGCTAGTGCTGATGGGGGAACATAGACCCCGACGATAATTATAGAGTTAAATCCGTGGGGATAGTAGAATGGCTTACATCTTATTCTAAGAGTTTCCAGTACAGAAGAGCATGCTCTGGCCACGACAGTTACGTCCCTGCACCATCTGTGGGTGATGATAAAGCATACTTCTCCACCTTTAGTTTTCTGGGTGAGCTTGGGGTCGCAATCAGCTCTGTGCAGAGAGAAACCAGGAAGATCCACCGCAACATCCGGAGTTGCGTCGTTTAACCAAGTCTCCCTGAAGCAGAAAGCAGATGTAGTGGAGAAGTGTTTTGTCGTTCTCACCAGCAGTTTTAATTCGTCCATTTTATTGCAGAGAGAGTGCACATTAGAGAGGAGTATGGCGGGGAGCGCCAGTCTAAAGCCCCGTCTCCGGAGTCTAGCGAGTGTGCCGCCTCGTCTCCCGCGAGCTCTCCGCTTCCACGTCTTTCTTACGGGAGGACTGCAGTTGTTCTCCCAGTGAGGTTCTCCGTAATATTTCCTCAGGTATGCATGTGAAGTCCTGAAAATTTAGAGGTGATGTGCCTCTGATGTATAGGAGCTCATTCTATTCAAAAGTAATTTGAACAGTAGCACCAACCGAAAGTTTGATTAGCAAAACTAACAAACACACGAGACACCAAAACACCATGGCTGCCTCTCGGGGCGCCATCATAGACCATCATATAAAAATAAAATACCATACAGACACACAGTGAAAGAAGCTGCATTACATGGAGTTCTTTAACTGATGAATGTCACACAGAGCTCAGAGTCCTCAGTCTGTGGTGCCACCACTGCAGCTCTGAGGAGGGTGAAGGATAATGACATTTCTAACCATCAGAAACGGGGAGCAGAAGCACCAGAGCAGAGCTGCAACTCCCCAACTCATACAGAAACATTAACTGCAATACTGACAGTCCAAAATAAAGCAATCTGAGGTAAGGATCAAACCCAGGTCCAGCATCTGCACAGCACCAACCCTACCTGCTGCTCTGATTGGTCGATCTGAACTTTGGTAGCTACAGAAATGTGAGGGTAATGATTATTGGAAGGTGATCATGTGTGAGATGAAAGGGGGGTGAGAGAGAGGAGCGAGAGGAGAGAGGAGAGAGAGAGAGAGAGAGAGAGAGAGGAGGGTAGGGGAGAGATATATATATATATATATATATATATATATATATATATATATATATATATTATATATATAGATAGATATATATACACATATAATATATATATTTTAATATATATATACACATATACACACAAACACACACACACACACCACACACACACACACAACACACACACACAGTGAAATAAAGTATTTAGTTCAGCCAGGGGGGGGGGGACCACTTGATTGCAAGTTCTCCTACTAGGAAAGATGGAGAGGTCTGTAATTTTCATTCATACCTACACTGAGAGGACAAAAATGAGCAAAAATCCAGGAAATCACATTGTAGGATTAAAAAAGCAATTAATAAAGAAATAATGTACTTATGGTGGAAATAAGTATTTGGTCAAATATAAATTGGTTCCAAACTCAATACGCAATAACAGACGGTCAAAACATTTCCTGTCGGTCTTCACCAGGTTGCACAAACGAGCTGGTATTTTGGCCCATTCCTCCATGCAGATCTCCTCTAGAGCAGTGATGTTTTGGGGAAACACGAACTTCAAACTCCCTCACAAATTTTCTATGGGGCTGAGGGGCTGAGGTCTGGAAACTGGCTAGGCCCTTCCAGGACCGTGAAATCTTTTACGGAGCCACTCCTTCGTTGCCAACCGAGCAGGGGTTTGGGATCAGTGTCATGCTGGAAGCCCTAGCCACTTCACATCTCAATGCTCTCACTGATGGAGGAGATTTTGGCTTAAATCCCCACGATACATGGCCCCGTTCATCTTTCATTAAACGGATCCACGTTCCTGTCCCCTCTGCAGAAAAAACAGCCCAAACGCATGATGTTTTCACCCCATGTTTCACAGTAGGTATTGCGCAACTCAGGCAATCTTCTTCTCTCCAAACAAGGCGAGGCGAGGTGCAGTTTACCAAAAAGTTCTATTTTGGTTTCATGACCACATGTATTCTCCCAATCCTCTTCTGGATCATTCATATTGCTCTCTGGCCAAACTTCAGAAGGGTTCGGACATGTACGCTTAAGGCAGGGGGGAACGCCTGGCAATGCAGTCTGAGTCCCTTCGGGCCGTAGTTGTGTTACTGATGGTAGCCTTTGTTACTTTGGTCCCAGATCTCTGCAGGTCATCATCAGGTCCCTCTGTGAGGTCTGGTATTTTGCTCATCGTTCTCATGATAATTGACCCACGGATGAGATCTGCTTCGGAGCCCCAGATCGAGGGGAGATTATCAGTGGTCTTGTATGTCTTACATTTTCTTTACAATTAA
The DNA here is from genome assembly GCA_025084515.1 of Ancistrus triradiatus. Classification (NCBI taxonomy): domain Eukaryota; kingdom Metazoa; phylum Chordata; class Actinopteri; order Siluriformes; family Loricariidae; genus Ancistrus; species Ancistrus triradiatus. Next base: position 11,766 of record JAJAGP010002180.1, read on the forward strand.
TTGCCATTAATACAGGTAACGAGGGGGACAGAAGAGCTTCTTAAAGAAGAAGTTACAGTTTGTGAGAGCCAGAAATTCTGCTTGTTTTTGTGGGTGACCTAACACTTTTTTCACCAAGATTTACAATTACATTATTGTGATTTCAAGGATTTTTATTTTTTTTATCTTTTGTCTCTCAATAGTGCAGTGAGCTATGATTGCAAAGTACAGACCTCTCGCATTTTTCTAAGTAGGAGAACTTGCACAATCAGTGGCTGGACTAATACTTTTTTGCCCCAGGTGGGTGTGGGGTAAAACAAAGTATATTTCTGATACTAATACAAAGGATCAACGGCAGCAGGGATTGAACCAGTAATCAATCAACTACCAGCCTTGATGCGCCAAAACAGCCTTAATAACCGGCCAGAACAGGTGGTTCTCTAGGACCATGGGTGGCTAGGGCAGGGCTTCCCAACTTCGAGCCACAGAACATATTTCACAAGATGACAGGGCACACCACCCAAACTAATGCTCAAAAAGTGCATTATTGAAATATATGAAAAGTCTAGTGTCAGTTTACTAGACACAGTGGGTGGAATCCATTTAAGGGGCTGCGTCCTTCGAAGGCTGCATTTGAAGACGCTGCGTCATCGCGCCGCGCCTAGGCTGTCCATTTCGAAGGCTCCTTTGTATGCGGTCCGACAAATGCAACTTCTTTTCCCTGAAAACGAAGGATTTACATACGATGTATCCTTCGCGGACCTACCATATCCCAGGGGCATGCGCCTGAGGGGAACTTAGGGATATCGGCAACGATTGGACTGAGGAATATACGTTATTTAAATGTAGGATGTCAGAAACTAGCCACCGGTAAAGGTAAATGTTAAAAAGCAAAAGCGCAACATTTTTTGTTTTGTTTTAGGGAGCAAGTAGCAAACGGAGACCTTTATTAAACTCCTTGAGGAAAAATATATGCCAGTGAACTGCAGTGAAGCGTCTCCTCCAATAATTGAAATACCAAAAACAGCATATAAACTAAACTCCAAATTTCTGGCTGCATTATTATAACAATTAATGCTGTTTTGTGATACGGTGCGAGCGGTGGTTCTGTGACGCAAACAGGAAATCCAATGCAGAGTAGACCGTCTCATTTCGGTTCTGTCTTTGCCGCCCAGCCTTCCAAGCACACAACTTCGTAGACCGCGTCCTTCAAAGGATGCAGCTCCTGAAATGGGATTCACTCAGTGTGAAACCTGGGCCTGTTTAGTTAAACACAAAGCTGATATCTTACTGCCCTTTAGTGGAAGAGAATGTAGCCGCTCACTTAGAGTACCAATCAGGAGAAAGTGGATCATCTCCCACAGCACACCTGATGATTTCTCACGGCACACTCATGTGCTGCGGCACAGTGGTTGAGGAACACTGTGCTAGAGGATGTAGTCCTAATCCCTGCACGTCTTCCACACCGCCACAGCCCTCTAGTGTCGGACCACGGAACTAATATGATACCTCTCTTCCTAAACTGCTGCTCACGTCTTACATCTCTGCTAATACCAAATCCAACTAAACCCTTCTGTAAGTAGCTGTTAACCATCATGGAGTGTCGGAGCAAAGAGGGGTGTGGTTTAAGATAAGATAAGTTAGGACTTTATTAATCCCTGATGGGAAATTTGAGTGTTCCAGCAGTAAAACCTAAAATACAGGCATTAGAATAAGCTCAGGGATAGAAGTAGAAATAAATGCTAAATAATATGCTATATAAATACTTTAGCAGTGTCCATACTAACGGCACAGAGGCTGGGTTTATACCTACACTTATATCCATAAGGTGCTCATGGTGCTACATAAGGCTCCAAAAATAAACTCCTAGAAGAGAAAGCATGTGATGATTTGGATGTGAGATTATAAGTGAGTTATACAATCCTACCATGTTATGTGATGGAATACAAAGTGATAACATAATAGAATAATATACATGAATGGGAATTAAAACCTTCAAAATCACTCTGCATGGATGCAGGATTATTATTATTGCTGTTATTATTATTATTATTATTATTATTATTATTATTATTATTATTATTGCTGTTATTATTATTATTATTATTATTATTATTATTAATTAATTAATTAATTTTACATTTTCTAATCAGATTCATCGCATTTCCCATACAGCAACGGAGGCCAGCACTGAACAAACCTGGTACAATCCATCGTTACACTAACATCTGAAGTACGACTGCTTCCCTAAACTGCTGTACCTTGTTCCTACCACATTAGTTTGATCCACAGTTTTCTGAGCTACAGTGTTTCTTTAGTGTTCAGTCTGACTTTCACAGCAGGAAACTTACAGAAACTCACTAACTTTATAATATTATTGTCACGGGGGCTCACCTGTCTTTCCGACGTTAGGGGGCAGCGTTGGCTTCCTTTGCCTCACGTTGAGACCCTGACAGTCAGCACGATCGCACAGGCATGATGAAGGCTGTGCGATCGCGTTATTATTATCATGTGCAGATCCAATCAAGCTGCTCGTTCGCTTTATGGGCAACACCTGCTGACTCAGGTATTTAAGATCCGTCCTGAGTTCAGCCTTCATCCGGCTCAGACGTGCAGCAGCGGACACTCGCCGGTCATCGGCATGTTAGGGATAATGGTAACTGTTTTTTTTTTGAAGAAAAACAGTAATTGTACGGCTGGGAAGCCGGATGGTAACCGCTAGGGAATTAGACGTAGAGCAGGGGTCAGGATCCTTTGTCCTTTGTTCGGCGTTCCTATGCTGCATCACGGCTCCGCGGTGAACTACGGGGCTTTCGACTCGGCTGCTGCGGCGCTTGAGCACTCACCTCCCTCTTATCTCCTTGCTGTTCCACTTCTTTATTTTAAGGCACTTTTTAGCTTCGTTGTTGGAAGGCCATTGCCACCGCCCGCGCCTGTATTTACAAGGAACGCTTTGATGCTGAACAGCCCCGTTCCGTGTGTATGTAAGGGAAAGTTTTTTGAGGGCTCCTCAGCTTCCGTTCCATTTAGTGTCCGATGTCGTGCTGCGCATGCCACGGTATGGTGCCCGAATTGCCGCCCGCGGTAGCCCTACCTTGTGAACGCGATGGCGTAGAACAGTGACTCGCTTCGCGTCTTCAGGTTCCTGCGAGGCTTTACGTTACCGCATGTCATCGCTTTCTCTATTTCCCGAGATGAGTATGAGCGCACACGCAGTCTGTTTGAGAGGAGGAGAGAGAAGCGATCGCCTCTTTACCCGAGCGATTTCCTCGTTCGCCACACAACATACTCCTTGTACGCATTAGTTAATGCGTTTCGGTTTCTATTCCCAACAGTATATTCCCTATTTTTAAGCCCGCTCTAGGCGAGGCATTTAGTAAGTGTTTACTCTCGTTTACTGCATTTGCACACCACGTGCGTCCTTCTTGGTCCCGTGGTTAGGGTCGAGGACTAGAGCTGTCGCTCGGACGTTCGAGTCCACGCTGTCTCATCGTTGACCCATGGCACAGCGTTCACGATTTCAGCACTTCCCCTTAGGGGATATTTCTATCATTATTATTTTCAGGGGGGTTCATTTAATAATACCATTGGAGCTAACTGCATTTGGGTACTAAAACCCTTTTCTTTTGGGGGTTCGCTTTACCATCTGGCGAACACCGTAACAATTATGCCAGAAATTGTTACCGAAATCACAATCTTAATGAATTATGAGCGTATTCATATATAAAATATCTTAGATAATTACTATTAGTAATACTTACAATAAAATAATAATCAAATAATAATAATAATAATAATAATAATAATTCATAATCATCATCATCTTTGGGACATTTCATTCAAAATAACAAATGATATGAAATGCACTGTAAAAAAAAAGTTTTTCTTTTTTTTTTTGGCCTTTGTGTTTTCAAAGACAGAGTATATAATGTAAGCTCCATCTAATAAGAACAAAGGGGCCGGTTGAGAGAAGCCGATGAGCCCAGCACCGAAGCTGAGGGGGAAACGGGGGCTGACTGGAGGGTCTGGGGTGTAGCTTCACATAATGTCCCTAATGCTGCTTCATCTACATAAGTGAGAGTCATAAGCTGGTTTTAGGGAAGTGTCTACAGCTCTCTCTCCCAGGTCATGCTGCTTAATCACATCGTGGATGGAGCACCGATTAGCGATTATAGCATAGATAGCTTTGGAGAATTACTTTCAGAAACTTTGCAGATCTGCAGTATTTATTCCAAGGCTTTATATATTAATAATTTGATTTAGGCCCAAACTAGTATAACAGGGACTTGCATTTAACCTGTCAAGAAAATCTCCATGGCTGACAGACTGGCAAGGAAAAAAGATAAAGTAAAGATCGTACTTGGCATGTGCTAGCTTATGGTTTAAGTAAAGAAAACTTGGCAAGCACTTTTATATGCCATCGTGTGGTTCTGCTCATGGTCATGCTGCAGGAACAATAAACAAGCATAGAGCATATAAAGGTTTATTATGCACGCTAGTGTGGCATAATTGCTGCTGCCTTTAATGATTATTATTAATCATGTTCTGCATGACTGTTAGAAATGTTTGTACAATAACTGGGTCATGCCAAAAATATCTGGTATGTTTGTGTTTATGGGGGTCCCTTTGTATTAATGGTGGGGCAATAATAGTGCTGGCAGCAGATCATTGTAAAGGCCAGCCTTTATCCAATTCATTGGCTACACCTAGCTGGTGTTATTATGATTGGGAATTTGATCAGGGCACGCAACGACCATATAGGGGTACTTTTAAGTTTGTGTCAACTGACTGTAGACCTCTGCTGTTGCCTATGGTGCTATGGCAACTGCCCCCCATAGGACAGGATTTGATGGTGAAGGTTCGTGTTTGTGAGCAGGGGAGGGTCGGGTCAGCACACTAACACCGATTGCTCTGTATCCCTAATTTCACCTCTGCTAAAATGATCCTTTAGAGGTTCACATCATTTACAGCAGAAAAATACATTTCCGTTGGACGCTTCTTTGTCAGTAATGGATATGAAAAATGATATAAAGGAGTGTTTCTGCTCCTCCTGCTTACTGGAAGGAGCTCAAATACAGAGCAGATCATCAGAAGCAGAGCCATTCACATATATGCTCAAAACCAGCAGCCCACACCTGATGGATTCCTCAAATCAATGGAGAGAGGATGGAAATGGTCATATCAACATCATTATGGGGGTTTCTGATTAAAACAAATACAAGAACAGCTGGCTAACTTTATATATTTCGGTTCTTTAAGAATCCACTTCAAATAGTTTGCTGACGTGATCAACAGATCGGCTTAGAGTGCCAGGAGGATCATGGACATGACTTGAAGAAAGTGCTTCTACAAAGGCCTGGATCAGCAATTTCCAAAGCATTCTCCAGTTATATCATTCAAAAAGATATGTTTTATGTTTCTGATGATTTTAATAGAAACTGCAGGTCAGAGAAGAGGGAAGCCAGCCGACTTCCTGTGAGAAGATCCTGCCACTTAAGTATGGCAGGTGTGGTCTTTGGTAAGCCTGGTTGGTGATAAATTTGCATAACCTGCGTAACATGTTTAAAACTCTAGAGGATTATACTCCCTCATACTTGGATGCTCCAAGGACTGGAATAGATTTATGGTGATTGAACTTTCTCTAAAGCTCTGCAGCATTTTCTGCTCAGTTCTCTGATAAAGCACTGATGTGAAAATGCCATCATACAGAGGGTGTGTGTTCTGGGTTTCATCTTTCTTGTCCATCACTGGAACCTTATGTGGCTTTGGGGCTTCTTTATGTTTATTACCGAGAAGGAAGGAAATGTCTTGCAGCATTTAAATAAAAGGACGGAGTAATAATGTCTCTGGTTTGGTGGATTTTGCTCCGTACGATCATCATGCTAGAATAAACAAAAGGATATTGTCACTTCAATCAGATCGGAGCTAATAACTGAATTTATGGAGAGATTGATAATTATGCCAGCTTGGGTAAGCTAAGGCCAGATTGTTTCAGCTTCATATTAGCAATCACTCCTTTCCCATAAGAGCAGCTGGAGGTGAGCAGGTTACAATAAGCTCGGTATCACCTGAATGAGTTCATTCTGCTTAAGAGAGAGCTAACCTGACAAAGTGTTGGTAAAACTAGATAGCTTTGGTTGTTAGCTGAACTAGCTATGACTTAAAGCTAATAAATCATAACAAACCCAATGCAGCACAGCTACCAATATTTTTACGTTTATGCAGCAAAATATTTTTCAGTGAGGAAAAAAAACAGAAAAATGATTCCAGGTCTATAAAAAAACCACCACTTCTTCCACTTGGGCATTAAGCCTGGGCATGGTAGTCGCCCTGAAGCGGAGCAGGGCCACAGCTTATGAGCCCGCTCTATACCCGCTGTGCAACAGAAACCCCCTGAAGCAGGAGAATAGTTTGGCTAACGTTATGGAGCTAACGGAACAGATGAGTTAAGTGATGCTATTAAACGCAGGAACCTGTGCTCGAAAACACAAGCAACAGATTATTAACCTTAATAAATCATTGATCATCTTTATTTATGCAGCACTTTTGGATTAGGACATGTAGGAAGTGCTTTCCATGTCTCATAGTAATAAAAACACCACACTCGGCTACAAACCGCTAAGGTCACGACATACAGTTATATAGGAATGATAAAAATATGAGCAGGTGGGAGGCAGTTCCTACATTTACTGAGGCATTAAAACAGATGTAGGACAGCTGCTGGATAGAGAGAGAGAGAGGGAAGAGCAGGCTGAGTCCAGCTAAAGAGTTTTACATCTGGAAGCTCTGATATCGATTTCATAGAAAACAAGAAAACCATCCTGCTTTAGCGTACTGCTGTAGAGCAAATATAGCGATACATGGAACAGGATCCAATAAGATCAATAGAATCAAGATTGAAGATCAAATAAGAATGTTTGATCAGAAACTGCAGCCTTATACAGTTACATGGATATAGAGGAGATTTACCTGAGCAAGGTGACCTCCAGCATCTTCCACCATGACCCACAGTTTTGTTCCCCAAACCATTTGATCCACATTCCTTCAGTGTAGCTTCTGCCACTACAGCCCAACATCATCAATCCAGACCGGTTCTGATCCCTGCTCCAAAAGTGAGACATATTGTGGAGCATTGACAGCATCACCCACACCCAGCTATCTACACACCACTGCAGATCTGTTACATATCCCAACGATCACCCACACCCTGTTCCCCACGTCCTCTATGATAAACCTCACTCTCCCCCGCACAGCGAATTCCACATCCAACCAAACCTCACATGTCTGTAACCCAGAGAGAGAGAGAGATGGATGAGAAGAGGAGAGGAAGATACGAGACGCGAGCACCGAAGAAGAGAGAGATCCTGCGAGACGAGATCGGAGAAGAGTTTTGAGGGAGGATGAGAGAGACAAGGAGAGAGACGGAGAGAGACTAGAGAGAGGAGATAGAGAGAGGAGAGGAGAGAGACACGAGAGAGAGAGAGAGAGATCACCACACACTGTTCCCCACTGTCCTCTATGATAAACCTCCACTCTCCCAGCACAGCGACTTCCACCATCCACCAACCTCACACTGTCTGTAACCCAGAGAGAGAGAGAAAGAGAGAGAGAGAGAGAGAGAGAGAGAGAGAGAGAGAGAGACTAAGACTTTTTGACTTCACTTTTATTAACAAAAAGTGTTTTCCAAAAACAAACAGAGTTAAAAAAAATAAAAAAAAAAACATTTTACATCCAAACATAAATAATATAAAATATAAATAAGGGATCAGCAGGTCTTCATAAAAAAAATGTTAAACTCATTCAGATAAAACGTGACCATTAGCAGAACTCCAAGGCAAAGAAAAGCTCATCATCTATTACAGAGCACACGGCCTCCCCATAGCACCAACGTTCTTTAAAGTGGTGCAGGTTTTTCATACACTGATAATAATTAAAATCAATTAAAAGTCTCAATTTTATTAATCGAGAAAAAATCCCAGTCACCTCACATTCAGCATCCTGGGTCACCTTGTTCTTACGGCTAACATATATCGCCATCTTAGCCTGGCCCAGAATGAAATTAATCAGTTGACACTTGAACTTCTCTCTCCTGATGTACTTAAAACCCAGGATAAGAGTCTGGAGGGTAAAAGCCACATTAAAAGACATAAAAACACTCCTTAAAACATCAAACAGGGGACGCAGCTTAAAACAGTGCATAAAAGCATGGAACACTGTTTCCCTCTGAGAGCAGAAAGGACAGTCAGGTAAAACCTCAGGGTTTAAAACAGAGATAAAAGCATTTACAGAGATAATACCATGTAAAACCCGCCACTGTAGGTCAGCAACTTTTTGTCAACGGTGGCTTGTACAATGCTCTCCACTCTGGTTGTACATCATCACACCATGGTGTATCCACCCTATTGTCCAGTCTTTTCTTATTTAACACTTTGACACAGGCTCTATACAACAGTTTACCTGATGCTGTGTTTAAGTTCATGGAGGTGTCCCCCTTACATTCCTGTAGGGGGCCATGACAGTCATGCAGGTCTGGAGTAATGATGAATCCTGGGAAAGGGTTATCCTCCGTAGGGGTGGTCACCCCTGCACTGTACTCCCTCACCTGCATCCGCTCCTCTGAAGTGAGCGCAGACCGCCAGCAATGCAAGAGCTGGGACACCACACGCACAGACCTCAACCCCAAACGTGCTGCCAATTCCCCTGCACTAGCGAGTTCAGGTCCTGCGATCCCCACTAGCTAACCCAGTGTGATGACTCTGGAGGAGACCAGAATTCTTGTCAGTGCAGGAGTATTCGACCCAGTCACGTCCAGCCGGGCCCCACTGACCAGCGGCTCCTCCAGCAGCCAACGTAAGGCTGCAGAACCATTTCTCCATGTATTAAAAAAGCTCCAGATTCTAAAAAGTCCACGAAAAAACTCGGGCAGCCCAACAATGTCCAGGGATTGAGTGTTCGTTAAAAACAATTTTCTGTCCAGCTCTAGTCCTCCCACCGTATGTAAAATCTTACTGGCTATTCCTCTCCATACCAGTTATTTAGGTCCAGTAAGCAGCCTCTGAATAAACTGAAGGCAGAAAGCATTTACATTTACAGCATTTAGCAAATGCCCTTATCCTGAGTGACTTACAATTGGTACAGTCTTACAGTCCAAGCAATTGTGGGTTAAAGGTCTTGCTCAAGGACCCAACAGTGGCAGCTTGGCAGAGGTAGGATATGAACCCTGGACCTTCTGGTCCATAGTCCAGTACCTTACCCGCTAGGCTACCACAGTCCTTGCAGCAGTCCTGCAGGCTAGATGGACAAGACCTTGTCCACCTTCCTCTTTTGGCAAATACAGAACTCCCTGGGGTAGCCAGTGCAGATGATCCCAGAAAAAGTCCACGAGAAGTGCCTGAAGTTTGGCCAGTAGTTCCGGTGGAGGGTCCACACAAGCCAATTTGTGCCACAGGGAGGATGCAGCACGGTTATTAATAATCGATACCCGCCCCCTATAGGACATTTGGGGAATCAGCCATCTCCACCTGCTAAGACGCCCTTTCACCTTTTCAAGCATGTCAACCCAGTTTTTCTTGACTGTGCTACTGTCACCCAGAAAAAACCCCAAATATTATACGTATATTAAATATATGTATAAATAAATATATGTTTTCCAGTTCAGCCCATCTGGAAGTCTAGGCTGACCACCATCCCACTCCCCAACTAATACAGCTTCACTTTTGTTCCAGTTAGTTTTTGCAGATGATAAGACATTAAAATCCTGTAAAAGTTCAGTTAAAAAAACAACATCATTCTGATTACTGACCAGAACAACCAGGTCATCTGCATAGGCTGAGATATTTACAGGAGAGGTACATTGAGCTACATGCAGGCCAGTGATCCCTTCCCTCAGCTTACACATTAGAGGTTCAATAGCAAGCGAGTACAGCATTCCACTTAAAGAACAGCCTTGCCTAACGCCTCTACAAACTTTAAAAGGAGCACATAAGCCACCGTTGACCTCAAGTACACTCTTAATGTCACCGTACAAAACCTTTATTACGGCTATGAAACCCGGGTTGAACCACATATTCTCCAGAACCTTCCACAAATACTCATGTTCAACGCAATCAAAAGCCTTTTCCTGGTCCAAGAAAATAAGCCCAGTCTTCAGGCCCAGTAGCCTGGAGACGTCCAAAACATCTCGAATTAGATAGACATTGTCAAAAATAGATCTGCCAGGCACACAGCAAGTCTGGTCCGGTTGTATCACGTGCTCCATCACTTCCCCAGTCTCGCGATTTCCACAGTTCCCCGATAGACTCTGGAATTCCATAATCTCCACCTCCAATGCTTCAGCGCGATCTAGCAAGGTCCCTAGTGACAAAATACTTTAATATACACCTTGGCTACGTCCCACCACTGCTGAATTGAGGAAAAATACTCCTCCTGAGATTTAAGTCTCCCAGAAAAAAGTAAAAGACTCAACAAAATTAACATCATCTAAAAGCATAGTGTTAAAGTGCCAGTATGCACTTTTCGGCTTCACCCAACACTTAGTAAGTGTGCACTGGACCAAACAGTGATCTGAAAAGCCAACCGGGGAAATAGAGCACTGTGTGAACACTGACATTTGATGGTTAAAACCATAAAACCGATCCAGCCTTGCCATTGAGAGCGCCTTATCTTGGACGTGAACCCATGTATATTGTCTCTGACGTTCATGAAAACTCCTCCAAACATCACGGACATCATGAGCCTCCAGTATGTCACACAATCTCCTGCACTAGGCTGTTTGCAGCTCAACATGGTTCCATGTCATCTGTAGTACAGTTAAAATCCCCACCCAGAATTAAGAAGTCTGTCTGATTACAGGATGCCAACACAGTGTTTAAAAATAGCATCCGATCGACTCCCCCGGTTGGAGCATAAGCGCAAATAAAAGTAAAAACATCATTCTCATACCAGGCACACACTTTTAAAAGCCTCCCATGTAAAACCTCATCCAGAGTATATGAGTGGGGAATAAAACTCCATGGAAAAAGAAGACCGACCCCACCACTACGAGATGTGTTGTGACATAAAATGGATAAACCCTGCCACTCTTTAGCCCACTCAACAGCATTACTAATATCACTGTAGGTCTCCTGTATAAAAACAACATCAATCCACTTCTGCTCTATTAACTCATACAACTTTGCTCTCTTCACAGAGTCTTTAGCTCCATTAAGATTTAAAGTGGAGATTTTAAAATGACTCAGTAAAAGACAATGAGGACATACAACACTAGCCACAAAGGCCAATCCACCCCGGGAGAGGCTAAACATTCTATAAAATTGATTTTATTAGTAGCCTTAGTAATTTTGGTCAGTATTTTTCTCAGTCTGTGGGTAAAAAAAACATTCCCTCCTGAATTACTTTACATCATGAATAAACTGTGTGCTGTCTGGGAAACTTTGTTCAACCTTTACACTCCTTTTTCCTTTAGTTACCCTTAAGAACTTTTTGATCTCATCAGCAGAGTAACGAACTGCTAGATTTTCCTCCTGAGAACACACAGCCCAGCATGGATCAGAGAGAGAGCCACTTTCTGAAGAATCATTCTCATAACCATCCGTCTCTGTTACACTGACCTCTGTTTTGGCCTGCTTATTCCCTGCCCCCTCAGCTACCATTTTCCTTTTGAAAGGAGGAACCCTAAATGCGGATTCATCATCTCCATCTACCTCGTCTTGAGCTTCTTGCACTCTTGTTTTGGTTGGAAACATCTCAACCAATTTACCCCTTACCTCCGTGCTTTGCTTGTCATTATTAGGGGCCTCTTGTTCCTCAACACCCACCTCCACCTTATCAAATTCAACTGATAAAGGCTCTCCTTCCATTGGCGCAGCTCCACCAGTATCATTCATAGCCATTGTAGCCTCCGCCATCTCCATCACCTCTGTAGCCAAGCTATCAACGGCTGCAGAGGAGACACCCACCTCAGGCCCGTTCTCAACAGGCCTCAACTGACCATCACTCTCAGGCTCAGGCCCATCCGCTACTTTATTAACCTCTTCAGAGCATGCACGAGCAAGATGATCAATCTGAACACACCTAAAACACTTCATGTTTGTGTCTAATGAAGCATACACCAAGTAATCAAATCCATCCACCTTAAACTTAAGCACCCTGTCCAATTCATCAGCACCGTCTTTTAGAGCCATAAACACAAGTCTCCTAAAGGACACTATGTGTTTAATAACGGGCGATTTACAACCCAAAGGAATTTTCTTGATGGAGGAGACAGGTTTACCAAAACGGGACAACTCCAACAAAATGTCCCCATCTCTGATAAAAGGAGGAACATTAGATAGAATAATCTTTTTAGCTGGGGTGCTAAGCAGTTGAACAGGAGTGAACTGTTCATTAAGCACAATCCCACTTTGTATCAGTTGGTTCGCCTTCTCCATAGAATTAAAAAAATAACTATTCATTCGAGAAGCCGATACTGTATTACTGTGCCCCACCACAACTCCAGTAGCCAAGCACGCTTCGTCCACGCTCACCCTGCATTCCACCTTAACGCCATGCCGGCGCGACAAACCTTCATACAAACGGGCGTTTTGTGAAGCCATGCTAACCGCTGTTAGCAGACTACCCTCTAACCACACTCACTCATACACACTCACCCGATCACTCACTATCCTTGTAGCATTCTAAAATACACACACGGAAAAAAAAAAAGTCGATACGCGAGTAACCGGCAAAACAGCAAGAGCTCATGCATGCTAGTGATGTGTCGGCTCTTTGAGATGAACGACAGGAGCCGGTTCCTGATTGTGAGCCGGTTCATATATTTTTTTTATTTATTGTACATTCCGACACATTGATGCTTATTAGACCTCTTGTTAGATGCTAAACTATATTTCGTTGCGTTGTACTTGTATATGTGTAATGACAAGAAAGATGACAATAAAGTTTAATTCTAATATATATATTATTTATATATATAGATATATATATATATATATAATATAGGGGTTATTACATTGCACCAGTAAGAGCAGGAGTGTGAAGGTTCAATTAGAAGGGTAAGAGCACAGTTTTGCTCAAAAAATATTCCAATGCACACAACATTATGGGTGACATACCAGAGTTCAGATGGTTTGATGAACATGAAGTGAGTTGACATCTCCCATGGCCTGCACAGTCACCAGTTTATTAGTAATAGTAAATATATTGAGCCACTTTTGGGGTGTTTTGGAGAGCGAGTCAGGAAATGTTTTCCTCCACCAGCATCTCGTAGTGAACATGGCCACTAATCATGGCAAGAAGAATGGCTTAAATCCCTTGACACTGTGAAGGACTTGGATTACAGTATGTCATTTCCAAGACGAATGGATGCTGTATGACCACAAAGGGAGGCCTACACCATACTAATAAATTATTGTGATCTTAAAAACCAGTGTTTCAGTTTCTTGGTCTAACCCGTATATTACATGGTCCTTCTCAAAAAAATTGCATATGTTTCTTTCTCTTTATAAGTTAATCTTTCCTATGTAATGATAAAAATTAAACTTCATATATTAGATTTCATTGCACACCAACTGAATATTTCAAGTCTTTTATGTTTTAATCACGATTGATTTTGGGCATACGCTCATGAAAAAACCCAAAATTCCCAAATTAGCCATATCATGAAAGGTTCTCTAAAAGAGCTATAACATAATATCTGAATCAACGAATTAACTCTAAAACCTGCAAAAGATTCCTGAGGGCTTTTGAAAAAACTCCCAGGCTGGTTTCATACTCAAAACCGCAATTCAGGGTAAGACTGCCGACCTGACTGCTGTCCAGAAGCCATCATTGAACCCTCAAAGCAAGAAGGTAAGACACAGAAAGAAAATATCTGAAGAACAGGGCTGTTCCAAGAGTGCTGTATCAAGGCCACCTCAGTGGGAAATCTGTGGGAGGAAAAAGTGTGGCAGAAAACGCTTGCACAATGAGAAGAGGTGACGACCCTGAGGAGGATTGTGGAGAAGGGGCCGATTTCCAGAGCCACCGTGCACAGGCGGTGTGCAGGAACGGGACTACAGGTGCCGCATTCCCCAGTCAAGCCACTTTTTGAACCAGAAACAGGGCAGCGACCAGGCTAAAAGAAGCAGCACTGGGACTGGCTCAGTGTCCCCAAAGTACTTTGTGCGGATTTAAAGAAAAATTTTGCATGTCATTCGGAAATCAAGGTGCCAGAGTCTGAGGAAGACTGGGGAGAAGGAAATTGCAAAAGGTCTTGAAGTTCCAGTGGTCAGTACCCACAGTCAGTGATGGTCTGTGGGTGCATGTCAGCTGCTGGTGTGGCCACTGTGTTTATCAAGGGCAGGGTCATGCATAATAGCTATCAAAGAGATTTTTGGGCACTTCATGCTTCATATGTGCAGAGCTTTATGGAGCTGAAGCAGTTCATTTTTCAGCACACCTGGCAACCTGTCACAGTGCCAAAACCACTGGTAAATGGTTATGACCATGGTATTTACTGTGCTCAATTGGCTGCCAATTCTGACCTGAAACCCGATAGTGAAGTCTGTGGGGGATATTGTTGAAGAGAAAGTTGAGACGCAAGACCCAACCACTCTGGATGAGGCTTAAGGCCGATTAGAAGCACCTGGGCAGCCATAACACCTCAGGCAGTGCCCACCCCCCCCCCCCCCCACCTCCTTCCTCCCCCCCCCCCCCCCCACCCCCCCCCCCCCCCCCCCCCCCCCCCCCCACCCCCCCCCCCCACCCCCCCCCCACCCCCCCCCCCCCCCCCGCCCCCCCCCCCCCCCCCCCCCCCCCCCCCCCCCCCCCCCCCGGCTTGATTTGCCTCCCATGCCACGCCGCATTGAAGCAGTCATTTGCTGCCAAAAGATTTCCCGGACCAAGGATTGAGTGCATAAAATGAAACCTAATAATCTTAAGGTTGATTTTTTTGTATCAAAAAAAAACATTTTTTTTCCTTATTGGTCAGATTGAAATATGCTATTTTGTGAGGTTTTCATGAGATGTATGCCAAAAATCATCAGTATTAAAAAACAAAAAAGGGATTGAAATATTTCAGTTGGTGTGCAATAATTAAAAATATGAAAGTTCTTTAATTTTTATTCATTACATTACGGAAAAGAATTAACTAATCACATATATGCTAATTTTTTTAGAAGGAACAGTATGTGTATTATATATATATATATATATATATATATATATATATCATATATATATATAGTAGCTATATATATCTATCTATATATATACATATCATCACTACAAAACCACAAGCTCCATAACACGAAAGGAGACCCCCCCCAAGCAGGATCAACCCCTCAAAGATGCAGATCCTTGGGGTTTTTTTTATGCCCATCTTTTCATTAAAAAAACTGTAACCTGGATGTTGCTTTTTCTTTTTTTTTTTGCACATTTTTATTTAGATTTTTTTTGGTGAGTGATGTTTGGTTGATGATGTCTTGTTTACCCTGTATATAGTTGCAACCCCAAATTTACAAATAATACACATAAGTCAGAGACCTGAGACCAGATTGGACTGTAATTGAGATGGGGCTTCGTTTTTGTATTTTTATTTTACTGTGTTCCATTGAGTATGTTGAGGATTTGCCTCCCGGACCCACACCCACCACATGTGCCTCCCACCTCGGTCGCTATACCACCCCCTATCGATAAAAATCACCCCCACTATATTAATAATAACAAACAATTGGATATTATTATTGTTTATTTTACCATTAGTAATTCATTTTACAACATAATTTGGTAATAACAATTAAGCTACAACACCAAAAATCTAAAGAAGCCAACTGGGAGCGCCCACCAAAGAATCCGGTCTTTTTAGGATTCGAGCCAAAAGAACAAAGGGGCTCTCTGAAAAGAGCCGAAATTCCCATCACCAATGCATGCCACTCTCAGCTCTAGCGCCACCTCCACCACCACTCAGAGAGAGAGAGAGAGAGAGAGACCCCCCCCGAGAGACATTACGCCCTGTAGCAGAGTACCTGAGCACAGTGAGAACCTGACCAGAGGACACAGAACCATGCTGGACGAGGTACAGACTCAGTGCTCACAAACTGAGCATCGAGACAGGCCGAAAACAAGAAGTCCTGGCTTCCCCCAGAGCAGAGAAGTGTGCACACACTGCAGCAGTAAAACAGGGCCCTGGAAACAGAGCTGCACTTCCTAACAGAAGTGCACCAAATACAGCTCTGTACGGGAGAAAATACTCTCAGAAATTCCAAAACATTCACCCAGTGTTGCTCCCCTAACCAGCTCTGAGAAACGAAACTAAACTTCCTATTAGGAGAGCAGAGGGAGAAGCTGCAGCCTACGCTCGTCTGGACAGTACATATCAGCCTGCAATGATCTGAGGGACAGTGAGTGATGCACCCGAAACAAAACACAACACCACACACCCAACACACACCACCCACACACCAACCAAAACACCACATAAAATAAGGCAGTCTGATTAAACTCTAAAAAATGTTATTTATTTAATTTAATTTCATTTTATTTTATTTTATTTTCATTTTATTTTATTTTTTATTTTTTGTTTTGTCCTTCCAGTTTAGTGTTTTCTACGATTCTGTACTTTTTGTCTGTTTTGATGTCTTTCTTACTTATTATTTTGTGATATTGTATAAAAAAACAATGTCTTTTCACAATGCTTTGCAAACGCACTCGTACCCACTTGTGACAGTCATGGCCAATTAAAGCGCATTGGAATTGAATTGAATTGAATTGGATTGAGAGAGAGAGAGAGAGAGAATGCTTTGCGAATTATCGTACCCACTGTGACAGTCATGCCACCAATAAAAGCTCATTTGATTGAATTGACATTGAATTGAATTGAGAGAGAGAGAGAGAGAGGATGCTTTGGCCCACCTCGTACTGTGACCGCTCAACCACTGTGATTGTTTTGGATTACACGTCCATGCCCAATAAAGCTCAGGTCATGAATTATTGAAAAATTGAGACGAGAGAGAGAGAGAGAGAGAGAGAGAGAGAGTTTGACCTGGCTGTGAAAGTTCTCAGTGAGAAAGCCAGAAGAGCTCTGTATGCTATCCACTCTAAATTTGGTCCAATTAATATCCCAGTTAAAATCTGGATTAAATTATTTAACTCAATTATAAAGCCAATTTTGATATATGGGTGTGAAATATGGGGACCGAGTTTGGTTCTAAACCCAAAAAACTGGGATAAAACCGCAATTGAAAAAATACAATTGGAATTTGCCAAGAAGATTTTAGGGGTGCACAGAAATGCGTCCAATAACGCCTGCAGGGCCGAACTGGGCCTTTACCCCCTACATATGGACAACCGACAGAGAGCGATGAAATACTGGCACTCACTCCATCAGGCCGAGCCACATTCCATCAAATATAAAGCCCTCCTGTCCAATCAGCTTTCCCCACATCCCCACCCACTCTGCCAACTCACCCAGAACCTCAGTGACCTCATCAGCCCAAATTCATCCTCATCCACCAGAGTCATGACCAAACAGATCCACCAAGCTCTAACCCTTAACTACGCCCCCATATGGAGAACTGAAATCAGTCACAAAACAAACTAAAATGCTATCAGACCCTAAACTGAACAACCCAGTTAGCTCAGTATCTAACAATTAAAAACTCACACGAGAGGAAAATCCTAACCAAGTACAGGATCAGTGACCATGAGCTGGCGGTGGAGAGAGAGAGACACCACAGAAACTGGAAGCCTAGAGAGATGAGGTTCTGCAGATACTGTGATCTGAAAAAGGTTGAGGATGAAGCCCATTTCCTCCCCCACTGTCCTACATGCTCATCCATTAGGGAAGAGTTCTTTAGGCAGTTGGAGCACCTGAACACCTGGTTCTCTGGTCTCTGTGAGGATCAGAAGCTCCGGGTGACCTTAGGAGAAGAAGCAGGAGCAGAGAACGTAGCTGCTCGATTCGTCTCTGCTCTACATCACTGCAGAAACTCAACTCTATCCACAGACCATCAGAACTCCACCTAACCACTGTTTGTTTGTTTTGTTATACCTTTAACTCTTTGTATACGTGTTATTATTATTATTTTTTTTTTATCATTATATCATATACGCTTTGGCAACATTGTACCATAACAGTCATGCCAATAAAACATCATAAATGAAAATGAAATGAAATGACAGAGAGAGAGATTACAAACTGTGTGTGTGTGTGTGTGTGTGTGTGTGTGTGTGTGTTGTGTGTCTTTGTGTCCTCCCATGTAATATATTACATTGTGACAGAAATCCCCCCGACAGAAAAGATCTGACATTTTTTGCATGTGGGATCCTTTCTAGTCCCCAAGAACAACAGGAGGATGAAAGGCTGATAAATCTGGATACTGAAACCGAACAGATTAATCCCCACATCGTTGGAATGGAGCAGTTGTGGTTGAGGGTAGATGATGTTGGACAGAAGTGAATCTGAGATTCGTTTCCTCTACACTGAAGCTCCTCTGTCCACACCTGACCCTCCCCTCTGCCAAAAGCAGCTGCTCCCAGAACCTCCACAGGAATCCCACAATCCAGCTCTTGACACACAACCTCTGCCTCCTGCTGGTCAAAGGCAGCATCACACACTGTGTACCAGGTGTTCCCATGCTGCACCTCCACTCTCCCAGAACACAGGCGAGATCCACCAACCACTCTGACTCCTAAAATATGATCAACAATCTAATATTACACAGACTAGTTAAGTCAAATGTACTAGGTCATTTTACAATCACATGAATAACACTATAAACATATACAGTAACATACTGGTTATATAAACATACTTGACTAACTTAATGCTAACAATATAATCAAAATGGTAAATAGCCAAAATGCTAAAACAAAATCACCTTTGAAGTAAAGTTACCTTATAAGGGGTAATGTTAGAAATTAAATTAAAAGTAAATAAAAGCCTTTAAGTACACTCTATAATCAGACTTATACAGTATACAGAACATATTACCCATACAGGTGACTCCAGCATCATAGCCATGATCACAGTAATGTTTTCCCCAGCCAAATGATCCACAGTTCTTCAGTGTAGATTCTGATCCATTACAGATTACATTTTGCATCCAGATTGGTCCTGATCCTGCTCCAAAGTGAGCACTGCGATGTGCCTCTACAGGATCACCACAGTCCAGCTCCTCCCTACACCACCACTGCAGCATCTCTCATATCCCAGAACTGAATCTGCACACACTGTTGCCCACTGTCCCTCTATGGGAGAACCTCCACTCTCCCAGCCAACAGTGACTTTCACCATCCACCAAACTAGCACACTAGTCTGTAACAGAGAGAGAGAGAGAGAGTAGAGAGAGATTCAGAGAGAGAGAGAGAGAGAGAACTTTGACCTTTTAAAAGCACCATTTTAAAAACACACAGAACACTATTAACAGCAGAAATATTCTCAAATAAATCTGGTGTCATTAATCAGTTTATAATAAGCAAATTCAATCTTCAATCTTGCAGTCACCAGACCTTGAAACATGTTCAAGTACATCAGCACTTTAACCTCCCTGTACCCTGTGTTTCCGAATTTCCACACAGTCAGGTTAGCGGTTCCTGATAGAAAAGTTTATAGGAACCGCTACACGTATTCTGCTCTGTGAATATACAGGTCCTAAAAATAAACAATCTGTAATCAAAAGGTCTCCCCATAAGCCTGAAAACCACTGCAATAAAAGATTAAACAAAGCAATGAGACGTGGACACTGTAAAAAGAGATGGAACAGAACATTCTGGTCTTTGACAGAAAGAATACTTCACCCTCACATCTGGACCAGATGTCCCAGATGACGTTTGTGGCTATTGCACAATGTACAATCCATCCACTGGAGATCAGCTGGGCCCGCTTATCCAATGGGGAGTTTGTAACAGGCACCGCCATCTGTCCCCTCAGGGAAGCGCTGTGCCAAACATTCCGACCCCACTTGAAGCGGAACCTCAGGAGAGTTCCCTGTAGATGGGACACCTTCACACAGGTGAGATACAGTGCCTTGATTTCAAGTGAAAGTCTTCCAAGGATTTGGGGTACTGGCGGAAAGAAGTCGACCATTTTATAACCTCATCGTCTTCATCAACCGCGGTCACACTTCAGCACAGGGAAGATGTACTCCTCTCTCCATTCCAGGGAACTCAGAGAGGAACCTTCCTGGACAAATACCCTGCAGAGTGACGGCAGTGAGTTAATGGTTCCCATAAGAACTCTGTTCATCAGACGAAGAGATCTAATTCCAGTTTTTCTACAGAGTTCAGCAGGAGTCATTGAAACCAAATGTCCGAGCTTAGAACAGCCTGCAGCCACCATGGTCCTCTGTAGGCTGGCTGAAGAGAGCACTGTGGTGTTCAGCAATGGATTATTAAACAGTGGCTCCTCGTACAACCATGTTCCTGGAGACCAGTTGTTTCTCTGAAAGGTGAAGACCTTCCAAGACTGAAGAACAGACTGGTAGAACGCTGTGATTCCAGAGAGGTTCGCCTTCTTCAACGACATTAAAAAGAGATGTTTATCCAGGCCAAACTCCTCTGTTCTCAAAATCACTTTTCCTGTGTGACTCCACGTTGGTTCATCTCCATACAGGAACCTTTGTGCGGACTGTAAACGAAAAGCTGTAATTCTGGAGCTGATATCAATCAGCCCCTGTCCACCTTCCTGAACAGGCAGGTAGAGCACAGCTGCTCAAACCCAGTGTTGTCCTGACCAGAAAAAATCCACAAGCTTCTGTTGAATTTTGTGAACAAGACATGCTGATGCTATGAGGTTATTAGCCACTAAGACTCTTCCCCTGTAGGACAGCTGGGGTAGCAACCATTTCCATTTAGACATTCTGGCACAAACTTTCTCCGGCCTACTTTCCCAGTTCTTTTTCTGAAAGTCCTGAGTTCCAAAATACAGCCCAAGAACTTTTAAACCATGCATCCTCCATTTTAAAACTCCCGGTAAATGAGGAGCCCTTGTTCCCCTGACTTGTCCTGTCCAGAAAGCTTCACTTTTAGCCCAATTTACTTTTGCTGTAGAAGCTCTTCAGAATACCTCCAAAGCACCCGAAAGAACTTCGATGTCCCTCTGGTTATTGATAAATACCGTAACATCATCTGCATAAGCAGATAGGGTGATATTAAAGGCTGAGTTTGGAACTAGTGATCTAAGACCTGTTAGTTTAGATATCAGAAGAAATAGCAGAGGTTCAAATTGCAAGACTGTAAAGTTGACCTGATACTGGACAACCCTGCCTGATTCCCCTCTGAACAGGAAATGGGCAACTCAGACTTCCTCCCACTTTTAACATAGATACGGAGTCTGTATATAAAACTGTTAACCAATTTAAAAAGATTTCCCCAAACCCAAAGGCTTGTAAAATGGTACAAAGGTTCGAATGGTCAATCGGTCAAAAGCTTTTTCCTGATCGATAGAAATAAGTCCCACAGAATGTACAGATCCTCAACTTAGGCCTACAATGTCCCGAATTAAAAACAAATTGTCCATTATCGATCGCTCTGGTAAACAGTATGTTTGGTCTTTGTGTACAATGAACTGTAAATAGTCTTTCAGTCTATTGGACAAACTTTATTTTATTTAGATAAAATCTTATAGTCTGTACACAAGAGCGACACCGGTCTCCAGTTTCTTAAAAGCAGAAGATCCCCCTTCTTTGGAAGGAGAGATAAAATTGCATGTCGGCACAAAAGCGGCAGCTTCTTGTCCCGAAAGCCCTCACACACCACATCATAAAAGTCCTTGCCAAGCAAACTCCAGAATTTCTTATAAAACTCTGATGGCAATCCATCCGTGCCTGGAGAACGCCCAAGTGAGAGCTGTGATACAGCAGCTGTGAGTTCCTCCAGTATAAGTTCTGAATCCAGTCGAGCTCTTTGTTCAGCATCCAAACGTGGTAGACCTCATGTAAGCCAAGCTGTTGCTATTCTGTCAATGTTCTCAGCCTTATAAAGGGTAAAATAAAAATGTAGAGCATGTTGTCGCATTTCTGCCTGGTCTGTAGTGACTGTTCCATCCGGCAAGCCATGTAAGCAAGTCATGAGTTTATGTTGAGACACTGATCTCTCTAAATAAAAAAAAGAAAGAACTAGGAGCATCCATGTCCTTTATTAAAGTAAAGCAGAATCTGACAAGGGCACCCTTTACTTTTTCATTTAAAAAATGAGCCAAATTCTTCTTTTTATCTTTTAAAAGATCAACATCACCAAGTCTGTTATTTCTAGTAACTTCATTCTCTAGAAGTTTTATATCCCTCTCTAAAATCTGGACAGTTTCTTTGATTTTAAAAGAAGTGTGAAATGTAAACTGCTGACAGAAAATTCTGATCTGGCTTTTCCCTACATATCACCATTGTTTCTAATCTCTAAAATCAGATGTTCTTTTTTCCCACTGATCCCAAAAAATCTCATAGCTTTGACAGAAGTCTCGGTTCTGCAGTAACTTAAGATCAAGATTCCAGTAGGAGCTTCCAGGTTGAACAGACTTAATAAAACATGTAAGGGAGATTAAGTGATGATCTGTAAAGCCTCGAGGATTGATATCGCATTTTGTTACCCTGCCACAATATTCTTTAGATACATAGAATCGGTCCAGCCTTGCAGCACTGACTTCATTATTTAACACCTTTATCCAGGTGTACTGCCTGACGTTAGTGTTTTTAACTCTCCATATGTCAGATAAACCAAACTCATTAATGATTTCAGATAAACATAATGCGGAGATTAAGTGTGGCCCTATTCCTGTGCGATCCATCCCATAATCTACTGTGCAGTTCCAGTCTCCTCCCACAATGAAAGCACCACCTCCCTCATGCTGTCTAAGAGTGGTATAAGGTTCTGTAAGACCTCTGTACGTTCATGTCCTATATTAGGGCAATATACATTTATAAAAATACAAATAAATCCGTGGATCTCTGCTTTTACCAGCAGCACTCGGCCCTTTGCTACCTCCTGTGTACAGAGAATATTAGCTCTTAATTTAGATGAGAAGAGGATGGCCACTCCTGCACTAGCATTCGTCCCATGACTAAACCAGCACTGTCCCTCCCACCACATCTTCCATTCAACCTCATTATCAGAATCACTATGAGTCTCCTGAAGGAAGAACACCTGAAACTTCCTCAATGAGTCCCGATACAAGAGCTCGCGTTCCTCTAAACCGCCCACCATTAATATTGAGAGAAAGAATCTTCAAACACGCCATAGAGAGAAGAAAGAGAAAAAAAAGTAGAACAGAATGAAGAAGAGCAAGTGATTGAACCCCTTTGTGCTGCATGATAATTATTATTTTTTTGTTATTTATTTAATTCTTTATTTATTTATTTATTTATTTTTAAATGCTTGAGGTTGTCATTTCTTTCTTTTGTTCCTTACGAAGTTTTGTAACCAGTTTTTTCAGTCGGTATCTTTTTTGCTGACTCAACTCAAAAGCAGATGCACTTTTTAATTTTTTTTCAACAGACTTAAAGAATCTTTCAGTATCTGGAAAGAACTCAACAATATCAACTTTCCTCCCTCCTCAAACCAACCTCTCCGCCAGGCAGTTCAGCCTTAGAAACACAATCTAAACCTGTCTCACTGTCCTGTGTGAGGGTAAAATCTATGTCTTCTCCAGCCACAGAACCCACTTCCACAATCCTATCAACATCCACATGAAAACTGTTCACATTTTCAGAAACACCAGCAGCTTCATCACCATCCTTCAAAACCAGGATCACATTTTCAGAAACAGCTCCAGCAGGTCCATCACCATCATTCAAAACCAATTTCACATAGTCAGGAACACCCACAACAGTTTCATCACCATTACTCAAAACCATATTTGCATAATTAGT
Source organism: Ancistrus triradiatus (assembly GCA_025084515.1). Taxonomy (NCBI): domain Eukaryota; kingdom Metazoa; phylum Chordata; class Actinopteri; order Siluriformes; family Loricariidae; genus Ancistrus; species Ancistrus triradiatus. The sequence goes on from JAJAGP010002180.1 coordinate 35,582, forward strand.
ACCACTAATGGCAGCTTCATCATATTTGTCTACAATCATATTTACATTTTCAGAGACACTTACAACAGTATTACCACCATCGTACACACTTTCAGTAATAATGTCAGTCTGTGTGTTCACAATGTCATTTGCTTCAACTATATCCTGGACCAAGGAATCCTGGAGCTCAGACGAGTTCCTCATGGCCTCAGTACCAATGTTCTCATCCACCTGCTCATTGTGAGCTTCAGGAACACTAGCGGCAGGACGGCTTTCTGTCACTTTTTCCATCAGTCTCAGTCTGCTCAGTGTAACAGGTATTGTTTGGTGCATTCAAAAACCTTCACTCAAAATCTCCACCCTTTATTTATGTATTTCTATTTATTTTAAGGGGAAAATGGTTTAAATGTTTACCCATTTTAGTTTTTTATACATTCGGATATTAGGGGGGCATGGCGTTACAATGAGTCGTCGCGCAGTTCGCGCATGCTCTCCTCAGTCGGTTAAAGTATGACTGAGGAGAGGTAAGTGAATCATGAGTTCGGTTTTGTAAAACGTTGAAATGTTTGATATCTTGTGGAGTATTATTAATATTTGTTGATTATAAGAGTATTGCTGCAAGATTAATTTACCTGCACACTTTAGAAATGTTTCCTGATAATTTTATGAAGTTATTACCGAGTGGAAAAGTTTTGGCGCGCTACGCCTGCTCGAATCGTGCATGATATTAACGTTCCTTCATTCATACTTATGCATGCAGAGACTGAATGCAGGCAGGTTCCAAGACCAACTGTGACTTTTCCACCGCATTTATTTGATTTGTGCAGGTATGTTTAATTAATTTTATAAATGGTTTGTTCTCCGTCGTTACTACCTTTTTATTTATAAGGTGTTCATTCAAAAAACATAAAAATACTGGTATCGAGATTTGTAAGTTGTAATGTGAATGTCCCAAAAGAAGTACTATTGTATGTGTTGAAACGCCATGTTTTGGCTGAGTAATGGATTGGGACTTATTTATTTTCAAACATGTTTCTTGTAACTTATTGTTACTTTAACGTCAGTCGGTTAAAGTATGACTGAGGAGAGAGACTGAATGCAGGCAGGTTCCAAGACCAACTGTGACTTTTCCACCGCATTTATTTGATTTGTGCAGTGCCCTCCAATAAATGCACCCAGTGTCTGGTACCAGTACCCAGAGCTTCAGAGTCTTTCTTCAACCGCCTACACAACACAACGCAGAGTAGTCGAGTCCTCCGGGGCTGCATACGCAGAGAGGACCCGTCACATCAGCACTCTGCTCACTGACAGACACACTACCATGCTTTACACCCTGCCAGGCCTTTCGCTTAGACTGCTGCCCAGCTACCTCCTCTGCCTTCATGCCATGAGCCTCACCTTTGTGTGGGCACCCTGTTATTTTATGCCCTAGATCACCACACTCGAAGCACTCCATGGTTCCAGTGCTAGCGAATAGCATAAAGGACCTTCCTTCCTGTGTCACCTTAAATGAAATATCCAGGGTGGGTTCTCCATTAAGAACCATCAACACTGTTCTACGGAATGACACCACATGGCTGAAGTCATCATTTTTAAAGTTTAGATGGACATTGCGGAAACCACTTACTATTTTACCAAAACGTGAAAGCTCACGTATAATCTGGTCATTTTCCAAAAAGGGGAACATTTGAAATACTAACACGGCTTGTAGTAGAAACGAGTGGGGAGACAATAATAAACTCATCACTTACCGTGATTCCAGTTCCCACCAACAAGTCCACAAGCCTGCGTCGCTTCACAGAGCCCACGGGCGCTTTATTCATGCGTGACGCGGCTACGATGTTCTTATTCCAGACTAATTCACCCATCGCGATCAGTATCTGCTGAACCCTGGCCTCTGGTTAGTAACTCAGCGCACACCGGGACTAGGGTTGACAACCGTCCCGTATTGTCCGGGACATCACAATTCATGAGCAATTTTGATTTTTCCCTAAAGGGACAGCTCCAGTCCCATATTCCAATCACAGCCTCATTGGCCAATAACGCCCCAAAACTGGTACAAACTCCCGGGTGTAGTAGCTACGTTAGTGACAGAGCAGTGTGTGTGCTGTGAGCGAAGCCTTATGTTGTCTAAATGAGCAGTGAACCTGTAAAGAAAAAAAGACTTTGCAACTATAACAGAGTAGGAAGACAAAAGGCCAACCGCAGTAAAGTTGGCTTGTGGTTAGCGATTCGGAGCTTTTCTCGTCTTGCATTCTGTGATGAAGTCACTTTAAACTATGATTAATTCTACATTTGGCTCCTCCTGATTTGTGAATTCAGGTGACGTCATCATCTAAACTGAAATCATTCGGCATTACATTTTAGGGCTTTATTTTCAAATGCTTCTAACTTCTGAAGGTGACTACTTAGATCACTGACACCTGCAGTAAAGTGACCAGGATGATCTGTGAAACCTTTCACAGTCTTAATTCTGTCTGTACGTGGCTCCTATAAACCACCAGGACGGAAAATGATAACAGGCGAAATAATTAAGCCTTTAATTGAACTCGCCATAAACTGTCCAAGCAGGTCATAGAACTTCAGAAACTGATAATATAGAGAATCAACACAGGATAAAGTTACCCTCCATCAGTTCTGAAAACTATCACAGATATAATTCTGTCTAATAGGCAGTTATTTACATACTGTGTATTATGTGTAGGCATTTTCAGATTTGTGAAAGCTTTCACAGATATAATTTAGTATAAAACGCATTTATTTATATAATATTTATGACTTTTAGGCATTTTTAGATTCAAGAAAGCTGTCACAGCTATAATTTTGAATAATACGTGTTTATTTACATAACATTTATGACTTTTAGGCATTTTCTGATTTGTGAAAGCTTTCACAGATATAATTTAGTATAAAATGCATTTATTTATATAATATTTATGACTTTTAGGCATTTTTTTGATTCATGAAAGCTGTCACAGCTATAATTTTGAATAATACGTGTTTATTTACATAATATTTATGACTTTTAGGCATTTTCAGATTTGTGAAAGCTTTCACAGATATAATTTTGAATAGAACCCATTTATTATATAATATTTATGACTTTTAGGCATTTTCAGATTTGTGAAAGCTTTCACAGATATAATTTTGAATAGAACCCATTTATGTATATAATATTTATGACTTTTAGGCATTTTCAGATTTGTGAAAGCTTTCACAATTCATTTTCTGAGAACGTCTAAAATTAATAAATATTATATATATATACACAGGTAGTCCTCGGGTTACGACGGTCTCGAGTTACGACGTTTCATAGTTACGACATCTCCCATTCACTGTATATAGCCTTGTTTCGACTTAAGTGGTTTTGCGTCGTAAACGTCATAAAGCGAACTTCGTTTCCTTGGGCGCGGCGGAAGAATACACGGTTACGCGGCTCGTTTTTTGATAATTACTGTGTTAGGATAGGATAAGTGGTTACAGTATGTTATTTACGGTATTTCTCAGGCTGTGAAGCGCACCGGGTTAGTTAGTCAGATAGATGGACGGACGGACGGACGGACGACTTTATTAATCCCAGAGGGAAATTCCTGTGTTACAGCAGCAAAGTCAGACAAAAATGGGCGAGCAAGATATAAATATACATAGGGAGCAGTGTTATAATATAATTATATCAAAAAGTATGATCCTTAGGCAGTAATGACCCGGCACAGTGGAGAAGAGTTGTACAGTGTGATAGCTGTTGTTATGAATGATCTCCTGAACCTCTCCTTGTTACAGCGGAGCTTGATGAGTCTATTACTGAAGGTGCTCCTCTGTCTGATCAGCAGGTCATGTAGAGGATGTGAAGTGTTGTCCAGAATAGCAGTGAGTTTGTTAAGTGTTCTCCTTTCAACCACCTCCTCAAAACCATCTAGTGAGCAGCCCAGAACTGAACCTGCCTTCCTGATCAGTTTGTTGAGCTTATTCTTGTCTACTCCTCTGATGCGGTTTCCCCAGCAAACTGCAGTGAAGAAGATAGCGCTGGCGACAACTGACTGGTAGAAGATCACTAGTAGTTTGCTGCACACATTACAGGACCTGAGCTTCCTCAGAAAGTAGAGTCTGCTCATCCCCTTCCTATATACGGTCTCTACGGTCTTATAAGACGCGATATCAGTGATCGACTGCTAACGGATCTATGTTCATACATAAAGCGCACCAGGATATAAGGCGCATTAAATGAAACAAAACTCTTAAGTTCCATCGGAAACTCAGTTTGGTCTTCTTTACCTGGCGCAGGGCGTCTTCTTGCTTCCTCCACTTCAGTATCATTGATTCATTAATGCTGAATTCTCTCGCAGCTGCTCTATTTCCATGTTGTACTGCGTGACTGATAGCGTTGAGTTTGAAATCCGCTTCGAAAATAAATGAATGAATGCACACACCCTAATGCTGAAGCACATACCGTATTACTCCGCAATGCTGCGCACTACGGTTGCCGTAAGCTTTGTAACCTACCAAGACCCTGCTAAAACATTTTAATAGATTTATGAGCGCCGTGTACCATCTACAATCGATTCTAGGTCAGAAAGCACAACCAGAATTAATTCATACATTAGGCGCACCACATTTTAAGACAGACTATCGATTTTTGAGAAAATTAAAGGATTTTAAGTGCACCTTATGGTCCAAAAAATACGGTACGTACAGTATGTACGTGTTCCGACTTACATCAAAAATCGGTTTACGACGCCACCTAGGAACGGATCTGTGTTGTAAGTCAAGGACTACCTGTATATATATATAACTTTGTGATTTCCATTATTGGCTTACGCATGCACATGCGAACACACTTGGAGGAAAGTGTCCCTGATTGGGGGTTGAAGAAGTTGGCAACCCTAACCGGGACGGAGGGACGGAGGCTCATGGAGCTCTGCAGTGTCACTCCACCACGGGGCTAAGCGCGCTCACCGGAGAAGAGTTTATGAGTTTTATCACCGTTAACTAGATTCTCTTTCAATAAAAGTGACGCACCGAAAAAGTGTACTGTAAAGGAAGTAAGAAATGGCTAACAAACACTAATTGAAACGTTTACCCTCAAACACACACACACCCAGTCCGTCTGTAAAAAACTTAGGTGTCACATTTGATTCAGATCTCTCCTTTGATGCACACACAGCAGCTTTCTTTCAATTACGTAATATCGCTAAACTTAGAAATATCCTCTCTTTTAATGATGCAGAAAAAACTTGTTCATGCGGTTTATAGCCTCAAGGTTGGATTACTGTAACGCCTTACTTACTGGATGCTCTAGTAAAATCTATAAATAAACTTCAATTAGTTCAGAATGCAGCTGCCCGAGTGCTAACTCGAACTATAAAATTTGATCATATCACTCCTGTTCTATCATCACTGCACTGGTTACCAGTCAAATTCCGCATTGATTACAAAATACTTCTTATAACTTATAAAGCTCTAACATGGCCTGGCCCCCACATTATCTGAGTGACCTCTTAGAGTTTTACAATCCAACTCGTCTACTTCGTTCGCAGGGTGCAGGAACTTCTTTTAGTTCCTAGAATTAAAAAAGTCACAGTAGGGGGAAAGACTTTCTCATACATGGCCCCCAAACTATGGAATATAACTTCCCACTTTGTTCGAGACTCAGACACTCTTCAAAGTTTTAAGTCTAGGCTAAAGACATACCATTTTACACAGGCTTTTGACTAGATTTAGAACAGGATGCATGGCTTGGGTCACTGGGGGCCGGAGTCAGGAGTCATGTCTGGCCTGCCTGCCTTGTCCGTTAGCCAGGAGTGTCGAGTGGGTGGTCTGGCTGAACTGGGCTTCGGTCCTCGTGATCTTGACTCGTGCATCCTTGCCTTAGAATAAGGGCAGAGCTGTGGGTTCATAGTCAAAGAGACTTATGGTGATCAGAGACGTTGGGTTGCTGTCTTCTGCCTCCCGTGGGGTTGCCAATGTCCTCATGTGATCCCGCTTGGCTGTGTTTCCTACCAGTTCTCCTCTTTCTAGCTATGCTGCTATAGCTAATGCTGCCGGGGTCTCATGCTACACATGGCATCAGTGATTGACGTGGCATCAGTGATTGTTAATAGACACTGTGCTCTTAATCAATAACTAATTGCATTTTCTGTATTCTCTCCGAGCTGTGTTCCGGTGCCGGTTTCCAGCCCCACACATGATGTTCCATCCGCTGCAGCTCAACTCAAGCTGCTTCCGTCATCAGCTTCAGCCCCACCATACCTGGGCCACTTAATGCCAATGTGTATACTTCACATTTTATTCGAACTTTGACTCCATGACTTTAGTTTCGCTCTTAGATTTATCATCTACGGCGCCCAAGGAGGTTGGGTCCCTTTGAGTCTTGGTCCTTCCAAGGTTTCTTCCTAAACACTCAGGGAGTTTTTCCTTGCCACTGTCACCCTAGGCTTGCTCAATTTGGGATTGGATGTAGTTATTAGGAGATAATCTAAACTTGTAAAGTTGCTTTGAGACAATGCTCCATTGTAAAAAGCGCTATATTAAAATAGATCTGACTTGACTTGACCCTCTCCCCCGCGCCCTCCAACAAATCCACCTCACAGCATGCTCCATTGTAAAAAGCGCTATATAAATAGATCTGACTTGACTTGACCCTCTCCCCACAACATCCACCTCACAGCATGCAACACAGAGAGAGAGAGAAAGAGAGAGAGAGAGAGAGAGAGAGAGAGAGAGAGAGAGAGAGAGAGAGAGAGAGAGAGAAACTTACAATCGACACAATCTTACAATCCAAGCAATTTTGGGAGCCTGGCAGAGAGGGGTTTTGTTCCATAATCTAGTACCTTACCTGCTGGTACCTTAACTCACAGATTTAATTGCTTGACATTAACTTTGAAAATTATTGCTCTTACCAGCACACACCAGTCCCACATCATTGGAATGGGAGCAGTTGTGGTTGAGTGTAGATGATGTTGGACAAAAGTGAATCTGAGATTCGTTTCCTCTACACTGAAGCTCCTCTGTCCACACCTGACCCTCCCCTCTGCCAAAAGCAGCTGCTCCCAGAACCTCCACAGGAATCCCACAGCCCAGCTCTCGACACACAACCTCTGCCTCCTGCTGGTCAAAGGCAGCGTCACACACTGTGTACCAGGTTTCCCCATGAAGCACCTCCACTCTCCCAGACCAGTGACGAGTATCACCGACGAGTCTGACTCCTGAAATATAACCATAATGGAAATAACATTAAGCATACAGTAACTTTCCAATGTAAAACATTAACAATGAAATGGCAAACAAAATGAAATCAGCAACAATTATTTAAATGTAATTTTTAACTGCTTTATCAAAACAAAAGCCTATAGTTGTGAAAAAGTTGTGAAAAGTGCTATATGAGTTTGAAAATGTGGCATAGTGCAAATGTCTGAAGTGTGCATATGTGGTGGCATATGTAATGCAAATGGCTGAATAAAGTCCAGATTAATGCTGTGAATTTAGGAGCATTATAGCCCCAGGGAAGAAGCTCTTCCTCGGCCTGTTGGTACGAGAGTGTAGGCTCCTGTAACACCTACCAGGCAGAAGGAGGGTGAAAAGACTATGGTTGGGATGAGAAATGTCCTTGATGATGTTTCTCGCCCTGCCCAGGCAACGTTTATTGTAGATGTCCTGAATGGAAGGTAAATGGGTGCCGGTGGTGTGTTGGGCAGTTTTCAGCACCCTCTGGAGTGCTAATGGTCAGCTACGGAGCAGTTGCCATACCACACAGAGATGCAGTACCACACAGCAATAAAAGTCCACAAGTATTCCAGGACACAAGTGTGCCTTCTTGAGGCTCCATAAAAAAGTGAAGGCATTGTTGTGCCTTCCTGACCAGAAACGATGTGTTCAGAGACCAGGAGAGATCATCAGAGATGTGGACACCAAGGAATTTGAAGCCAGACACATGCTCTACTGCATCACTGTTGATGTAGATAGGGGAGTGTGCCTGACTCCCAGTTCTTCTAAAGTCCACAATGATCTCTTTGGTTTTCTGAGTGTTCATCCCCAAGTTGTTGTCCTTGCACCACACAGCCAGGTGCTGTACCTCATGCCTGTAGGCCGCCTCATCGTTCTTGCTGATTAGACCTATCACCGTGGTCTCATCTACAAACTTGATAATGGTGTTGGAACTATAGACAGGAACGCAGTCGTAGGTGAACAGGGAGTACTGAGGGGGACTCAGCATGCAGCCTTGAGGGTGATGGAAGAGAAGGAAAGGTTGTTGACCCTAACTGACTGGGGTCTATTTGTTAAGAAGTCCAGGATCCAATTACAAAGTGACTTGCTGATACCAAGCTGGTTGAGTTTGGAGATCAGTTTGAAGGGGTTCACTGTGTTAAATGCTGAACTAAACTCAATGAACAGCATTCTCACATGAGAGTGAGTGAGGACGGTGTGGAGTGCAGAAGAAATGGTATGCTCAGTTGATCGGTTATGGCGGTAGGCGAATTGGTTCTGGTCCGACATGGCAGGCAGGAAAGATTTCAAGTGGGAAATAACTAGTCTTTCCAAACACTTGGAGATGACGGTGATGAGGGTGACAGGGCGGAAGTCATTTAGCGCTGAAGCAGTTGAATGCTTTGGCACTGGCACTATGGTCGCTGTTTTGAAGCTTGTTGGAACAACTGCCTAGGCCAGTGACAGGTTGTAAACGTCTGTGAAGACTCCAGCAAGCTGCTTAGCACAGGCGTTGAGCACACGTCCAGGTACTCCATCAGGGCCAGCTGCTTTCCATGCATTCACTTTGCTCAGCATGCGGTAGACATCCTAATGGGGTCCAACGCAATTCCTGTGACTGTGCAGCACCTACCATATGCTCATTTGTAAGGGAATGGAGGCGGGTGGTCTCTGTGTAGGCTCCGGTCATTACGAGCACATCTGCCCAGGGTTACCATTAAAAACCAGGGTCAGAACTGAGAAAAGATCCTCAATGCCTTTGTTCTCTCAGATTCAGTGGATGTTAGGGTTTTTTTGTTTGCAGTGATTGTGGTCACGGACTACATCGCCCACAATTCACCGCGGAACCTAAGATGGCCGCGCCCGCACCTGAGACTCATTTGTTTTGAATTACAGGTGCTATTTAAGTTGCATTGTTTTTCACTGCTCGTGGCAGGAGCATTAGCTTACTTTTATGTCCCTGTTAGAGGTGCACTTTTGTTCGCGATTTTGCCCGCTGGATTATTGCCTTTTCGATGGCAGGTTTCGCCTCGCTGGACTATTGCTTCTTTGAGGCTTTGCCCGTCGGACTCTCGTGGCCGCCATCCTCACCATTATACGGCTGTGCCCTCTCTTCGTAAGTGCTTATTTCCACTGTGTGTGCTGCTTGTGATGTTTGTTCGCCATTCGGAGCTCCCTATAGCCTAGCACAGCTTGCCTTGGTTTCGTGTAGCTTAGCTTAGCTTCTCTTAGTTTAGCATAGCTTCTCTTATCTTAGCTCTGTCCCTCTTATCTTAGCATAGCCTGCATAGCTTTCTTTATTTAGCTTTTCCCAGTTTGGTTAGCTGTGTTTACCTTGGCTGTCTTGGGCATTATCATTTTGCTTACCTTGACCTCTTAGCTTTGGGTAGCTGTTAATTGCATGTCGTAGTTGCGGTTCCTATTTTTATCTTCTTTATTAGGATTGCCACTTCTCCATTGTCTCTGTGTATTTCTCCGTTTATCCTTATCCTTGGACGTGCTCTTTAGTTGTTGCCAATATTGTCATTGTTATTGAGTCTACCACTATTATTATTGTCATTATCATTATTATCCTTATTATTATGCTTATTATTATTATTATTATTATTATTATTATTATAATAATTGTTATTAGTATCATCATCAGTTCTGCTGTTGTGTTTTTGCAGCTATTGTGTTTTTGCTTTCCCCGCCCTCGGCACCCTCTTCAGCTTGTCCATCACCAGTGGGACCCTCCGCTCAGGGGCTGCCGGAGGATCTTCCCCATCACCAGGTCCAGGCTGACCCAGAATGCGCTCACTCCGGAGACCATCCTGAGCGTTCTGCTCACCCCAGTGACCTTCCAGAGCGCCACCTCAGGGGAAGCCCAGCGCGCTGCCGCCCTCACTAAGGCCATCCTACGCGCCGCTTCGTCCAGTGCAGACATCACCTCGTCCGTCGCTGAGGACATCGTGAGTGCCGCCATGCCTGCTGAGATCATCCAGGGCGCCCCTTTACTCTCGGGGGATGCCCAGTGTGCCGCCGCCCTCGTGAGGGCCATCCTGCATGCTGCCTCGCCCAGCGCAGACACCCCGCACATCGCCTCACCCGTCGCAGAGGAGGTCGTGAGTGCCGTTCCGCTCACTGAGGACGTCCAGAGTGCCACCTCACTCGCCGAAGACATCCAGGGCGCTTCGCCCTTCGTGGAGGAGGTCCAGATCACTTCCCTGCTTGTCGAGGATGTCAAGAGCGTTAACGCCAAGGTTTGCGTTGCACCAGAGGCCGTCGAGTCCAGAGAGGCCTTCCCAGAGGCCGTCGAGTCCAGAGAGGCCTTCCCGGAGGCCGTCGAGTCCAGAGAGGCCTTCCCGGAGGCCGTCGAGTCCAGAGAGGCCGGCCTAGGGGCCGTCAGTGCAAGTAAGGCCGGCCCGGGGGCCACCAGTCCTAGTGAGGCCGTCCTGGGGGCCGTCAGCTCCAGCGAGGCCGTCCAGGGGGCCGTCAGTTCCAGCAAGGCCTTCCCGGGGGCCGTCAGTTTCAGCGAGGCCATCCCGGGGGCCGTCAGTCCTAGTGAAGCCATCCCGGGGGCCATCAGTCCTAGTGAGGCCATCAGCTCTAGCGAGGCCATCCCGGGAGCCGTCAGTCCCAGTGATTCAGAGTTTCAGAGAAGCCTCCCCAGAGGTCCCGTTTTCCCAAGAGGCTTCTCCAGAGGACCCGTGTTCCAGAGAGGCCTCGCCCAAAGTCCTGCAGTCCAGAGGGACCTCCCCCAAGGTCCTGCAGTTCAGAGGGAAATCCCATGAGGTCCTGCATTCCAGAGGGGTCTCCCCGGGGATCCTGTGCTCCAGAGGGGCCGTTCCAGAGGCCCGCCGCTCCAGAGGGGCCGTTCCAGAGAGAGAGAGAGAGAGAGAGAGAGAGAGAGAGAGAGAGAGAGCTTTTTTTCCAACTGAGAGATCTCTTTCACGTTCGCCTCATTCCCTTTTGCACAGTTAGTGGCGATCGTGCTTAATCTCTCCATGCACTGCTTTCCTTATTTTGAGTTTGCTGTTTAGTTAGGGTTAAAGCCCCTTTTTTGCACGCATCATTTGTAGCCCTGCTGTAGCTTGATGCTTAAGTAATGGACTCTGATGCTGACATTCAAGGTTCTAGTCCACGCTGCCTGCCATCTTTGGCACAGTGTTCATTGTTTACCACTCTTTTGAGTATACTTAATTATCTTTTTGGTTCACTAATTCCATCTGGAGCTCATTGCACTTTGAGTCCTAAAACCCCTTTTTTGAGGGTTTTCTTTAATCCATCTAAGCAAACCAATAACAGAACCAACATCTTTTTATTTGGTTGTGAAAGACAAACCAGCCTGTTTGGGGATAGAAGGTATCCTTTGTGTCAAGACAAATTCTACTTTACCCTTGAATAGTAGGGACTTCATTTTGGCTCACAGGGGAGGGTTGGTCCTTTGCTCAATGTTTCCAGACTGGGGGGCATAAACCAGACTTGGAGAAATATTTTGTGACACTGACTAGGCTACAGGAGCTGCTGGAATATTTGTCTCCTGAGAAGTGTTAGTTTATACAACACTATCTTGTTGGTAGTGCGCACTTTGAGAAAGAACTCTTGTGAATAATATTCAGCTGATAGTTATATTATATACTTCAGCTTACCTGAGCAGATTACTCCTGCGTTGTCTCTGTGATCTTTATAGCAGTTATTTACCCCCCACCCTCTAGATTCACAGTCCTTCAGCGTTGACTCTGACCCACTACAGTTCACATTATCCATCCAGATTGGTCCTGATCCTGATCCAAAATAAGCATCACGCATTGCATCTACAGCATCACCACATCCCAGTTCTCTACACACCACTGCAGCATCTGTCATATCCCAGTAATCATGACAAACTGTTCCCCACTGTCCATCATGATAAACCTCCACTCTCCCAGCACAGCGACTTCCACCATCCACCAACCTCACACTGCCTGTAACCCAGAGAGAAAGGAAAGACAGGATCAGCAAAATTAATAAAGTACCTACAGAATATTATCATGCTGTCACGGGGGCCCAGGGGGCAGCCCGTAGGTTTGCAAGATAACGGACCCAAGTGCGAGGAATGACCACGAAAGCGCGGGAAAAGGAACGGAAACTGAGAAAGAACCCTAGTAGAAAGGGCAACTAAATAATGCACACACTAGGCATGTGTGCACTGCCTGCAAGATGTTCCCCTGAGGGATTCGAACCCGGGGAGATATCATCCGGGGGCGGGGAACGTGACCACCGGACCACGGAGTCAAGCGAGCTAACTGATTAGAGTAAGGAGATATAAGGGCGAACACAAGAGGCACTATGCAGATGCACTCAAACTAAGGCGATATGCAATACTAAATCCCAAAGGGAGATAAATGTGAACTTATGGGGAAATACCCCTTTAAATAAATATTCGCCCTGCACGAGCGTAATGCGTGAGGGTGAAGAGAGAGAAAACGCTCAGAGTATGTGTGTGAGAATCAGAGCTGGCCGCTGAGTGAGCGCGCATGCAGCGTTCAGAGTGAGAATGAATGAACTCTGACTCACTGCTGCACGAACGCGCACGCTGCGCTCTGTGTGTGTGTGTGTGTGTGTGTGTGTGAGAATCAGAGCGTGCTGTTGACTATGTGTGTGCGTGGTCTGCGCGTGCGCAGAGGGCAGCCGGAGCTGGGAGAATGCAGCGTGAGCCGCACACGCGCTAAACCGGCAAAGAGTACAGAAAAAGCGGTGTAGGTCAAGCAAAAAACTCTTTACCTCGTTAGACGAAAGGTAAGCGGCGTCCCGATCTTTCCCTTTCCTGACAATCTAAGTCCCTATCGTTACCTCAGCCTTTTGGCTTACATATCCCGCCTCCTTTACGACACGGGATTACCTCTGTCTTTAACCGGGAGGAAAAAATAACGAGCGAAAGCCGTTGAAAAAACTTCGCTCCGAAAAGTGTAGCATGAAAGCATAGAACGCGCCGAAGGCCCGCGGTTATGGTGCTCCCTTTATAGGCGGTCGGCCACCAGACTGGTCCAATTTAGCCATGAAACCTCCCACACTAAAATGACAGGAGTTTCAGTTTCATTGTCTAACCCCTGTAGGTAGCATACTTTACATACAACAGGTATTCTGTATTTTGGGTAGTTTGTTTGATTGGTTTTGTTCAGACTTGAATCTTAAAGTTAAATCTTTGTCTAATTTGACCATAAAATCTTTTGCCACATGACATCAGAAACACAAACGAGACTCAGTGTGGAACCTTTTTCTTATGCAGCCAATTTATAGATATATTTTTATCATCAATACATCATCAACATATTGTTACTAACAGTCATGTACAGTGTCTAGAACTCTATTTAAAAATAACAAAACTGACCCCTCCCTGCATTATAACTACTTTCAGAGAATCTGACCTGTTATAATGTTTGTGTTTGGTTCAGCATCAGCAACAGCATCATCATAGTCCTCTGGTATATCCCCTGAATCAGTTACAGTCAGATAGTCTGTACAGACAGAACAATCAGTATTTCACAATATAATCATGCGATTATAATACAACAAGATAATATCATTCTAATAATAATAATAATAATAATAATAATAATAATAATAATAACAATAATAATAATAATAAACCAGCCGCTAGTTTGCTCAGACAGGGTATTTCTAGTGCCGGTCCCAAGCCCGGATAAATGGTGAGGGTTGCGTCAGGAAGGGCATCCGGTGTAAAACATTTGCCAAATGCAGTATGCGAGTTCATAATAATTTCACCATAGTGGATCCACTGGTGCTGGTAGCAAACAGGGTACCAGCGGAAACTGGACTACTGTTTGCCGAAGATGAAGAGGAGGGAAGCGTGTGAGGAGACAGAGTGAAATCAGGAGCAGCAAGAATATAGCACTGAGGGTAGCAACCCTAAATGTAGGGACGATGACAGGGAAAGGTAGAGAGCTGGCTGATATGATGCAGAGGAGAAAGGTTGATGTTTTGTGTGTGCAGGAGACAAAGTGGAAGGGTAGCAAGGCTCGATGCATTGGTGCAGGGTTTAAACTGTTCTACCATGGTGTGGATAGGAAGAGAAATGGAGTGGTGTGGTCCTGAAGGAGGACTATGTAAAGAATGTCGTTGAGGTGAAAAGGGTGTCAGAATAGGATAATTATGTCTGAAAGCTGGAAATTGGAGGGTGTATGGTGAATGGTGTTAGTGGCTATGCACGGGCTCACTTTCTTCTTCCCCCCCCTTTATCCCCTGCACACTTATCACGTGGCCTGTTGATTAGAGGAGAAAGAGATGATTTCTGGGGCGGAGTTAGAACTTTGACCTCCCCTTCCCCCCAGATGAAGTGGTTTGAGAGCAATTCCCAGGGAGGAGGAGACTTGGTGATTGGGTGCAAGATTTCAATGGTTCATGTTGGTGAAGGTAATAACCAAGACGATGAGGAAGTGATGGTCAGGTTTCTGGGTGTTAAGGATAGGAACCTAGAAGGGACAGATGGTGGTGGATTTTGCAAAGAGGATGGAAAAGGCTTTGTGGTTAACACATATTTCCAAAAAGGACGGAGGAGCATAGGTGACTTATAAGAGTTGGAGGGAGGAGCACAAGGGGTAGACTACATCCTTTGTAGAAGAGGTTGCTTAAAAGAGATTGGTGATTGTAAGGTAGTGGCAGGGGAGAGTGTAGCTAGGCAGCATAGGATGGTGGTGTGCAGGATGGCTCTGGGGTTATGAAGAGGAAGAGGAAGACGACAAAAGGCAGAGCAGAGGACCAATTGGTGGAAGTTTGAGAAAGGAAGAATGTTGTAAGGAGTTTTCAGAGAGGAGTTCAGCACCGAGGCCCAGCCCATGCACAGAAAAGGCTCGTCTGCCGCCGGCCTGATGAGAAAGGCTTGGGTGATAGGAAGAGAGCCTCCCAGATTGACTGGGTAGTAGCAGCAAAAGTAATTAGACAGACAGGTAGAAAGGTACTGGGTGTGGTCTTTTCTTTACAGGCAAAGGATGAAAAGGAAACCTGGTGGTTGGAACCGAGGGAAGTGCAAGGAGGTTATTCAGGGAAAGAGGTCAGCAAAGGAGAAATAGGACTAATGAGAGTAGGCAGGAGTACAAGGAGATGCAGCACAGGGCAAAGAGGGAGGTAGCAAACCAGGCCAAGCAGAAGGGCCTACGATGAGTTATATGACAGGTTTAGACAGTAGGGAAGAAAGAGAAGGAGTTGTATCTGCTGGCCCGAGACAGAGAGATAGAGCTGGAAAGGATGTGCAGCAGGTCAGGGTGATCAAGAATAGCAAAATGGGAATTACTGTCAGGGGAGGAGAATGGTGACGTCCTGGGAAAGATGGAAGGAGTATTTTGAGGAGTTGATGAATGTAGAAAATGAAAGGGAAAAGAAGGTTGGGATACGGAGTAGAAATTGTGGAACAGGATGCAGCAAAGATTAGCAAGGGCGAAGTGAAGAAAGCTTTGAAAACGGATGAAGAACGGAAAAGGCGAAGCCAGTGGGACTGATGACATACCGGTTGAGGTATGGAAAAGGTCTAGGAGAGCTGGGAGTGGTGTTTTTGACTATGATTATTCAATGGAATTCTGGTGAATGAGAATATGCCGGAGGAAGGGAGGAAAGTTTAACACTTTCAACCCGCTTTTACCGCATTTCTAAGCCAGAAGGGTGATGTAGAGTTGTAGCTCTTACAGGGGCATAAAGTTTTGATGAGCACACACAATGAAGATTTGGGAGAGAGTTTGTGGAAGCTAGGCTCAGACAGACAGGTTGACAGTGTGTGAACAACAGTATGGTTTCATGCCAAGGAGAGCAACCATGGATGCGATTTTGCTTTGAGACTTGCTGATGGAGAAGTATAGAGATGGCCTTCAGAAAGAGCTACAGTGGTCGTTTTGTGGATTTGGAGAAAAGCCTATGACAGGGTGCTTCCTCCCCTGGTTTGCACAAGGGGGGAACTGTGGTGGTGTATGAGCTGGAAGTCTCGAGTGGTTTGAAAAAGTATGTTAGAATTAGTGCAGGACATGTATGACAACCGCATGACAGCGGTGAGATGTGCTGTAGGAGGACAGATAGCTTCAAGGTAGAGGTGGGACGCTGCATCAAGGATCGGCCCCGAGTCCCTTCTTATTTGCTCTGGGTGATGGACAGACTAACAGACGAGGTCAGACAGGAATCGACGTGGACTATGATTTTGCAGACGACATTGTGATCTGTAGTCCGGGGGGGAGAAACAGGGAACAGGTAGAAGAGAACTTGGAGAGGTGGAGGTATAATCCTGGAAAGGAAGGAATGAAAGTCAACTGTAGTAAGACAGAATACATGTGTTTACATGAAAGGGAGGCAGTTGGAACAGTCAGGCTACAGCGATCAAAGGTCCAGGAGTTCAGGTACTTGGGATCAACTGTCCAAGGAAATGGGGAGTGTGGAAAGGAGGTAAAGAAGAGAGTACAGGCAGGATGGAGTGGCTGGAGAAGAGTGTCAGGAGTGCTGTGTGACAAAAGGGTCATAGCAAAAGTGAAAGGAAAGATTTATAAGAGAGTAGTGAGACCAGCCTTGTTGTATGGCTTAGAGACAGTGGCACTGACAAAGAGACAGGAAGCAGAGCTGGAAGTGGCAGAACTTAAGATGTTGAGGTTCTCTTTAGGAGTGTCTAGGGTGGACAGGATTAGGAATGAGATCATCAGAGGGACAGCACAGGTTGGAAAATAGGAGACAAAATCCGAGAGGGAAGACTGAGATGGTTTGGACATGTGCAGAGGAGGGATAGTGGATATATTGGTAGGAGGACGTTGGAGATGGAGCTGCCAGGCAAGAAACGGAGAGGAAGACCAAAGAGGAGTTATGTGGTTGTGGTAAATGAAGATATGCAGGGAGTTGAGTGAGAGTAGAGGATGTGGAGGACAGGATGAGGTGGAAACGTTTAACTCGCTGTGGTGACCCCTGATAAAGGCATGTACAACCCCATCGAGCGAATCCTCGTGCCGGGGTGGGAGGTCCTGGGAAGTGTCATTCTTGTGCTCTCAGTGCCCCGTAGCTTCGTACCAGAGCAGTTAGCGCCCCGCAGCTCCGTACTTGAGCACACTGTGCTCCCTAGCTCTGTGCCTGAGCACGTAAGCTCCATACTTGAGCATGCTGCGCCCCCTAGCTCTGTGCCTGAGCACATAAGCTCTGTACTTGAGCACGCCGCACCCCCTAGATCTGTGCCTGAGCATGTAAGCTCCGTACTCGAGCATCTAGCACCCCCTGGCTCCATATTTGCGCATGCAAGCCCCATGCCTGAGCACTTAAGCTTCGTACTTGAGCAGGCTGTGCCCTTAAGCCTTGTACCTGGGCAAGTTAGCCCTGTACCTGAGCAGTTAGCACCCCGTGGCTCTGTACTTGAGCATTTAGCACCATCCTGTATTTGACATCTCCCAGGGATCCAGGGCGGTTGCTGAATATGTAGGGGAGTTCCATTTTTAAGTCTGGTGTTAGCGAGGAGGTGAGGGAAGAGCTGTTCTTTCTTCTGGACCCCGCCTCCCCAGCAGATCTGTACAATTTAGCCATCTGTGCAGACACCCACCTTTTACGGTGGGCCAGTTCAATCTCCAGCTCGCCACCTTCCTCCTGTCTAGCTCATACTAGCCCCATATTTGAGCATTAGGTGCCCCCTAGCCGGTACTTGAACATTTAGCACCACCTGTCGCTGTAGCTGAGCACGCCGTGCTCATAGGCTCTGTATCTGAGCATTTAGCGCCCTCTAGCTCCGTACTTGAGCACACTGCATCCTTAAGCTCCATACCTGAGCACGGCACACCTCCAAGCTCCGTACCTGAGTATGCAAGCTCCATACTTGAGCATTTAGTGCCACCTAGCTCGCACCTGAGCAGTTAGCACCCTGTAGCCTCATACTTGAGCACGCCATGCTCGTAAGCTCCGCATCTGAGCATTCAGCGCCGCCTAGCTCCGTACTTGAGCCGTCTGCGCCGCGGTCATTGGTCCAGACCCCCGTGCCACACTCACTAAAACTGATCAATGCGCTGCGGTTGTTGGTCCCAACCCCCGTGCCATGGTCATTCAGACCGATGCTTGCGCTCCGGTTGTTTGCCTCGACCCCCCGCCACAGTCATTGGCGTCGGCCCTCGCACAGTTATCACTGTGGCTAGCCTCGGTGCTGCCTGGCCAGGCTCATAGTGCCAGACCATTTTCGTCACCTTGGTCGGTACCAGTCTGGTCCTCGAGCCGCCTGATCCGGGTTCCGCCCCGAGCCTCCTGTGCTGGTCTCCGCCCTTGGGGCACTTGTTCCAGGGTCCACCTCTGAGCTGTTCATGGATGGCCCTGAGTCAGAACCTGGTCCTGTGCCCAGCCTCCCTTTCAGCCCCCGTCTCGGGGTTTGCCCTGCTTACTGGGGCCTCACGGTGCGAAGCACGGTCAACCCCGAGTGCGTTCGTCAGGCTAGAGAAGGGTAGTTAGTACATTGAGGGGCGAGGAGGGTAGTTAGTACTATTAGGGCCCATGCTTGGGCCACTAGTGGCCAGTGTGGACCCTTCATGGCAGCGTGAGCCCCCCAGCATTGTGGGGATTCTGCCAAGCTGACACGAAAGGCCAGTGTCGGCTTAGTTACTGTTCGGGATCCTCACAAAGCAACGCAATCACGTATGCACAGTTTAATTGCTGTGTGATTGTGTGATTAGTGACTTCACCTGTCAGTGGTGCTGTTTAAGAGCACCCTCTGGCGCCGCACCCCCGCATTTTTCATGAGATCTCACTCGTCTCATGCGCTCGGAGAGCCCGCTACTCCTGCCTTTTCTTCTGGTTAGGGAATACAGGTACAGCCTGTTCTTCTCCTTCACTTTCCCCTGGGTCCTAATGTCTGGCAATGTGGCAAGCTGTGATTACACTTGCCTGCGACACTAGCAATCGGGGGTTTGAGTCTTGGGTCCCACATGAATGGCGGACCCGCCCACATTAGTTCCATTCATCTTTTGGTTCATTAATTCCATCTGGGCTAGCTGCACTTGGGTCCTAATAAATGAAATAAAATATATATAAATAAAATAAAAAACTGCACTAACACTTCTCTAACAACACAAACACTGCACTAACACCACATTAACACTGCACTAACACTGCTCTGCTGTAACAACGCACTAACACTTCTCTAACACTGCACTAACAACACTAACACTGCAGTAACACTGCACTAACACCACTTTAACACTGCTCTGCTCTAACACCGCACTAACAATGCAATAACACTATTCTGCTGTAACACCACTCTAACACTGCACTTATATTGCTCTGCTGTAACACCGCACTAATGCCGTTCTAACACTGCACTAACACTCCACTAACATTGCTCTAAGACTGTGCTAACACCCCACTAACATTCACTAACACTGCTCTGCTCTAACATTGCTCTAACACTGCACCTACCTTGCACTAACACTTCTCTAACGCCGTTCTAACACCGCACTAACACTGCTGTAACAATGCCCTACTCTAACACTGCAATAACATTGCTCTAACACCGCACTAACGTCGCACTAACACTGCTGTACCACTGCTCTGCTCTAACACTGCAATAAACGCTGCTCTAACACTGCACCAACATTGCACTAACATGCTCTAATACCACACTAGCACCGCACTAACACTGCTCTAACACTTTAGCTCTGCTCTAACACTGCAATTGCACTGCTCTACCACTGCTCTGCTCTAACACTGCACTAACATGGCACAACCGTGCTGCACTCAGCAGGAAACTTCAAGTAGTTTTTATAGGATTTTGCAAGAGTGTGTGTGTGTGTGTGTGTGTGTGTGTGTGTGTGTGTGTGTATATAAGTGAAAGAGAGAGCCGACATTTAATATCATATTATTATAAATTTAGAACAGATGAATAATATCTGAATGATGAATAATAAAACACGACCACTAATAAATCCGATCTCCAATAAATGATGAGCAGAAACTAAATGTAGGTGTGTAACTGATGTTCTAAGGGGTTCCTCTAAAAAGAGCTGAGGACGATGAAGGTTCCCTCATGGTGCAGAGCTTTGATCCAAATCCAAACCAGGAAAGACGTTGCCTCGTTCTAAAGTTGGGAGCAGTGCAGCTAAAGTCATGGCATTTGATGGAGAAGAAACAAAAGCAGGTGGTTTGAGCTAAAGCAGCTAAAGTCAGAAGCAGGTCGGTTTGGATGGGAGAACAACAGGAGGATGAGAGGCTGAATAATCCGTTTGTACTTACCAGCTGCTGTGAGGGTGAGTGTGGATGAGAGAAGAACCAAAGTCAGACAGATCTCCATCTCTCTCCTCCCTTTACAACATCTGTTGCCCTCCATCCACCCAGAGAGACTGAACCAACTGCCTCCCCTCCCTCAAGCCCTAGAGAGAGAGAGAGACAGAGAGAGAGAGAGAGAGAGAGAGAAAGAGAGACGCCAATCACACTCACTCTTACCTTATTAGAAAGAGGCGAGGAAATGATGTCACATGGTGGGAGCCAATCAGAGGAGCTCTTTGTGACTTTCTCCATATCAAATGAAAAGAGCGGTACTGCTAATGAACAGAACACACACACACACAAACGCACACGCACATGCGCACGCATGCACATGCGCGCACACACACACATTTGCAGGTGCAAAACCACACACGCAGTTTCCTGTTTCCCTTATAAGGTGTGTGTATGCGCTAGGCATATGTGTGTGTGTGTATGTATGTATTTAGTATGTTGGTATGTGAGAGTGTGTGTGTTTGTATTTGTGTGTATTACATTTACAGCATTTAGCAGAAGCCCTTATCCAGACGGACTTACAGCTGATACAGTCTTACAGTCCAAGCAGTTGTGGGATAAGGGCCTTGCTCAAGGAGCCAACAGTGGTAGCTTGGCAGAGGTCACACACATACACACACACACACACACACACACATGCACACACCTTATAAGGGAGACAGGAAACTGTGTGTGTGTCTGTTTGGGGGGGTGCGGTGTGGGTGCATTCCTGAGTCTAAATGTTCATTAATAAAGAATTATTATTATTATTATTATTATTATTATTATGATCATTATTATTATCATTATTATTGTTGTTGTTATTATCATTATTAATGACAATAACAACAAAAATAATAATAATAATAAAATCATGAATAACTAATTTATTACATTTTACTAAATCATTAATTAATCATTAGTCAATCCATATAATCTTATATATTTATCAATATAATCTATAAAATAATTACACAATATTAAACTGTTAACATTATTATATATAGTTTAAATATTAAATAATAGTGATAATAATAATGACAATAATAATAACAACAACAATAATAATAATAGTTGTTAATATTCATCGTTATAATTAATATTAGTAATTACTAACTATTATATATGTAGATGAAACACATTTATGTAAAATATTACATTATACGTTTTGTTATTGCTATTTTCATTGATGTTTTAAATTATTATTAATAATTTTAAATAGGTCTTATAAATTATATTTATGATTTCTTTTTATACATTATTAATGTAAGTTATAATGTACTGTTATAAAAAGAATTGTTTAATATTATATACAGTGGGGCAAAAAAGTATTTAGTCAGCCACTGTTCTCCTACTTAGAAAGATGAGAGAGGTCTGTTATTTTCATCATACCTACACTTCAACTATGAGAGACAAAATGAGAGAAAAAATCCAGGAAATCACATTGTAGGATTTTTAAAGAATTCAATTGTAAATCATGGTGGAAAATAAGTATTTGGTCAATAAATTTGTTTCAACTCAATACTTTGTAACATAACCTTTGTTGGCAATGACAAGGTCAAACCATTTCCTGTACGTCTTCATCGGTTTGGCACCACTGTAGTGGTATTTGGCCCTTCCTCCCATGCAGGTCTCCCTAGAGGCAGTGATGTTTTTGGGCAACACGGACTTTCAACTCCCTCCACAAATTTTCTATGGGGTTGAGGTCTGGAGACTGGCTAGGCCACTCCAGGACCTTGAAATGTTTTTTATGGAGCCACTCCTTCATTGCCGAGCAGTGTGTTTGGGATCATTGTCATGCTGGAAGACCCAGCCGCGTTCCATCCTCAATGGTCTCACTGATAGAAGTACGTTTTGGCTTAAAATCTCAAGATACATGGCCCCGTTCATTCTTCCCTCAACACGGCTCAGTCATCCTGTCCCCTTTGCAGACAAACAACCCCAAAGAATGATGTTTCCACCCCCAAGCTTCACAGTAGGTATGGTGTTCTTGGGACTCAGCATTCTTCTTCCTCCACACATGACGAGTTGAGTTTTTACCAAAAAGTTCTGATATTATACCACATGGTATTCTCCCAATCCTCTTCTGGATCATCAATATGTTCTCTGGCAAGCTTCAGATGGGCCTGGACATGTACTGGCTTAAGCAGGGGGACACGCCTGGCACTGCAGGATCTGAGTCCCTCTCAGCATGGTGTGTTACTGATGGTAGCCTTTGTTACTTTAGTCCCAGCTCTCTGCAGGTCATTCATTAGGTCCCTTCGTGTAGTTCTGAGATTTTTGCTCACCGATCTCATGCTCATTTTGACCCCATGGGATGAGATCTTGCGTGGAGCCCCAGATCGAGGGAGATTATCACTGGTCTTGTATGTCTTACAATTGCTCCCACAGTTGATTTATTCACACCAACCTGCTTGCCTATTGTAGATTCACTCTTCCCAGCCTGGGGCAGGTCTACAATTTTCTTCCTGGTGTCCCTCGACAGCTCTTTGGTCTTGGCCATGGTAGAGTTTAGAGTCTGACTGTTTGAGGCTGTGGACAGGTGTCTTTTATACAGATAACGAGGTCAAACAGGTGCCATTAATACAGGTAACCAGTGGAGGACAGAAGAGCTTCTTAAAGAAGTTACAGGTGTTTGAGAGCCAGAAATCTTGCTTTTTTGTGGGTGGCCAAATACTTATTTTTCACAATGATTTACAATTAAATTCTTTAAAAATCCTACAATGTGATTTCCTGGATTTTTTTTCCTCATTTTGTTTCTCATAGTTGAAGTGTACCTATGATGAAAATTACAGACCTCTCTCATTTTTCTAAGTAGGAGAACTTGGACAATCAAGTGGTGACTAAATTACTTTTTTGCCCCACTGCACTTAGGGCAAACACTGAAAGGTGTACACGTCTACAAGGGGTGAAATGATGGCAAAAAGGCACTGGTTTGGAGAATCCGATCCATGCCCAAGCTGAGGGGGAACGGGGGCTTACTGGAGGTCTGGGTCTGAAAATTACAGACCTCTCTCCTTTCTAAGTGCGGAGAACTTGCAAAATCAGTGGGCTAACTAAATACTTTTTTGCCCCCACTGTATTATTGTAACGACCCGATACTCAGAGTGAAGGAATCAGGTGCAGGTTATTTTTAGGCAAAGGGCAACTCGTAATCATAAACACAGTCCAACGTCAGAACCAGAAAATCCAAGATACCGTGCGTCAAACCAAAAGGGACAGGCAAAAACTGGAGTACAGGAGCGTAGCAAGGATCAAAAAACACTGAAAAGCCGAATATAATCTAACGAGTAGGGAACGCTTGGAAACGCCGGGTTAGCAACGAGAACTCGCGAGGAACTGTACGAACAGCGTGCACTTATAAAGATGGCCGGCACCCGGAAGCCGTGCGGCCTAGTATTCCGGTGACGGCGCTCTCTGGTGGTGTGGCGTAGAATCCGCCGCCGGCGTGACAATTAATCTTACTAAATTTATAAAATCAACTGAAGTTATTTTTTATAATTGTAATAAATTCAACCCCAACAGGGGAAAGCAAAGCACTTCACATATTTAAACATAACCTATAGGGGGCAGAATTTCTCATTCGATTGATTTGTAATGTTTATTCATTTATTTATTAATTTATTTACTCATTCATTCTTGTATTTATTAATATGAATTCAATTTCATTTTCATGTACTTATTATTTTACAAATTATGAATTTTAAATAGCAGATTTTTAATATAATGTAATGTGTCTAAAATCATATATTATTATTATTATTATTATTATTATTATTATTGATAGGGTTATCACTCCCGTGTTGTAATTACTTTTATTTAAAAACACGTTTATTATCAGGTTTTTATTTATATTATAATATTTTAAAGGTTTTGGAATTGAAACTGTTGTCTTTAATAAAATAACTCGAAATTAATATGATGACATAAATATTTCAGTGTTTGTATGTCCTTAACTGACTGTGACTTATTTATTGTATGATATGATACAGTATGATATATGGGTTTAATTCAGCAGATCTAATAAACTCACACATCAGCATTTCTGCCATGCTTTAGAAGGCCTGCTGGACTTGTCATCTCACCACAGCATTTGGAACCATTTTAAAGGGGCGGCCTCGCCTCAGACCCCGTTCCCCTGCTGCTCATCACCCTGTGAGCAAACGGAGCAACGCCGCTCTCAGCTTTCCGGACAGTCACGTGACATCAAGCACCAATCCGGGACTGGGAATACTGGAGTTCCGTCCGCTCTTGGATCTGCTCTTTTGGTTTATCTACCCGTTTTGCGGCTTCGTCTGTTTGTGGACTGTCCCTGTTCCCCCGTTTGTTCCGGGGCTCATTTCGGGCGTCCCTCAGCTCTTCTGATTGGGTTCCGCATTGCCCGTACGCATCCTCTGCTATTGTTGGTTCTGTTCGGGTTCTTTGGGTTAGCTGTGTTATCCTGTGTTGTGTTTCTCCTTTGGTTTATAAACCTTTTTCTCTTTTACTGAGCCTGCACGAGCCTCACACGTTCCTGCCGCTCCCTCGTTACATAAAGTTTATAAAAAGATTAATAAAAATATTATTCATTATATTTGGTTGTTGTTTGATTATCTGATTATTATTTATTTATGTTTCAGAAATAAAATGACTAAAAGGAAAAAGAGAAGCAATTATAAACAATTATTTGTTATTATTCTTTATTAATATATCAGGGTTTATTTACTAGAATTAAACTTTATCAATTCTTAATTAATATGTGAATTTTCCCAGGTAAAAAAAAACAAAAACAAATCACAGATTAGAGAAAAAGCAGAGTGAGAACTGCAGGTGGAGTGAGCGGGAGCGGCAGCACGGAGGAATAAAAACCTCTCCCACATCTCTCCATCTGATTCATCTGTTCAAATCGAGCTGAACCTGGCTGATGTGGAGAAACATCTGGATTAAAGCTGATCTAAGAGCAGTAATCTGGAGAAATCTCATCGATCAGGCTTTGCATCGGCGCTGCAGCTTGGACAGAGAACATCTCTGGATCTCAGGTAAGAAAGAAAAGCTTGGGCTGGAATCTCAGACTGAAGCGCTGCATGGAAATGAAATGGTTTAGGATGCAGAAGAGCATTTGGATGGAAGTGCATTTTCTACTAAACAGCTGCTGTCAGTTATTCCGGGATCTGGTTCTTAGTTCCACTGAGAATGGTGAGATGAGCTTTAGATTCAAGTCAAGTCAGATTTATTTATATAGCGCTTTTTACAATGGAGCATTGTCTCAAAGCAACTTTACAAGTTTAGATTATCTC
>JAJAGP010002180.1:61360-108860 GCA_025084515.1 Ancistrus triradiatus
TTTTTTTTTTCTTGTAGTAGGTAAATCCTGAAAACCCTGGCTTCTTTGTGTCCGGACTGATTCATGGCTTAATCTTCTTCTCTGAGTCTAAATTTGGAGATGCTACCATAGAGATGAATGGTTCCTGCAGAACCCATAGGTTCTGATAAATGATACTGAACCCTGCTGAACTTTCTCACCTGGTTCTGTGAGGTAGACATGGTGGAAGGTTAAATTGATGAAGAGATGGCTCTAAATGTGCTTCTGCGTTTCTTCTTTCTCTTGGTTTCTGTCTGTTTGATTAATAAGTGTCGGGACAGTAATGGTCCTTGCGAGTGTGAGCAGGAGAAGCGATGACTGTGTAATTCACTCCCCGGTGTGATGGATGAAGCGCTGCTGAGGATGGAGGAATGGGGGATGGACGAGCCACTCATTACGTTCAGGAGGTGGACGGATTTAAAGTTCGGCTTCCAGGGTGGAAGGATTTATCGAACCGGTTACACCGACGGCTAATCATTATTGTAACACTCATCATGCAGTTCTGTATCAGATATGCAGATATCGAAATGATTCCAGGTGTGGTCTGGTTAGATAGTGGGTCTGACCACAAGGAGGCGTAAAAGTGCTTCCCATATAGTGCTGCTCTATAAAAAGGCTCTCAGTACTTTTTGGGTACTGTACTTCTTGGTGAGAGATTGTTGACTGCTAGAAAGAAAGAAACAAACAAACAAACAAAGGAAGGAAGGAAGGAAAAAGCAAGGAAGGAAACAAACAGTCAAAGGATGGAAACAAAAGAAAGAAAGAAAGAAAGAAAGAGAAAGAAAGAAAAGTAACAACGAATTAAAAAATCAAACAGATGAAGGCAGGAGACAAAAAATAATGGAAAATAGAAAGAAACAAAAAAACAAAGGAAGGAAACAAATGACAGAAATAAACAAGCAAAGGAATAAATAAAGGAAGAAACAAACAAATAAACTAACAAAGGAAGGAGACAAAAGAAAGAAGTAAAGAAAGAAAGAAAGAAAGAAAGAAAAGCAAACAAATTATGGAAGTAAACAAAAGAAAGATGGAAAGAATGAAAAAATTAAAGAAAGAAAAAATAATAATCTAACAAACAAAGGAAGAAATGAGAGAAAGATAAGCAAACAAAGGAAGGAAAAAAGAAAACAGGGTCTGTTTGGGATCTGATGAGGGTCGGGTTCGAGTATGGAGGCCTGGTGGTGACGCTTCAATCCTGCCTTTGCTGTGGAACGACACACTGCCCCGACTGCTGGTGTGATGATCTGGGAAGATATTGACTATGACAGCAGGTCACCCCTAATAGTGATACAAGGGACACTAACAGCTCAGGGATAGGTGCAGGACATCCTGCAGTCTCTTTTTTATCTTATATTAATATACAAAGAAGAACATCACAGTGATACACTCATAGTCAGGGAAACAGAAGGTCCGTCTGTTTGGTTCTGCCTTCCTTATTAAGTCACAACATTTTGTTTCAGACGATTCACAGACACACCCACACACACAAACACACGCACACACCCACACACACAAACACACACACCCTGAAGTCGAAGCTGAACATGTGCTGTAGACGCACAAATTGGTCCAATTAGGTTATTTTCCTGGTAACCGCTGCTGCAGTGGCGTGAAAACTCATCGTTATACTGTGTATGTGTGTGTGTGTGTGTGTGTACGTGTGTGTGTGTGTGTGTGTGTGTGTGTGTACGTGTGTACGTGTGTGTGTGATGTTATTTTCCCTCCTGTTGCTGCCCAGCTGGTCGTGAAAGAGGAAATGTCAGCTTGTCATCTCATGATATAATACACACATGGGGTGTGTATGATACCCCCACCCTCCATACAGCCCTTGGGAGTGTGTGTGTGTGTGTGTGTGTGTGTGTGTGTGTGTGTGTGTGTGTGTGTGTGTGTGTGTGTGTGTGTTTATAGGTTAATAAACATTGCTGAAAAAACACCAATAAATCCTGATTTATAGGGTTATTGATTGATAGGGTTATTGATCGATAGGGTTATTGATCGATAGGGTTATTGATCGATAGGGTTATTGATTGGTGGATGTAGTGAGCTGTGAACTGCAGTGCAGTTTAGTACCAGCTGATATAAATCAGTCACCGAGCAGGAAGGGATGTTACAGGGTTCTTCAGCCAATCAGAACAGACAATGACTTAATAACATAATTAAACACTGTATGCGACAAATTCTGCAGTGAGATAAATGTCTTTATTTATTTTTATTTTTTTTATTTGTGTTTTCCTTACCATCCTTACTTTTCTGATTTGAGTTTCTGAGTGAAGGATTTATGTTTTGTCACATGAACAGTTCATTGGATTATAAACTTTCTCAGGTACAACCAATCAACTTTCAGATTCTAACCCAGGCTAAGCCCTGTCGTAACACCATGGCTATAAAGCTGCCTGTCACAATGAGCTCCGGAATAAAGATGTGGAAGGAGGAGAAGGACAGATTTCAGAGGCTTTAACTGTTCAAGAGTTTGCATCTAAATTAGGCCCTCCCTCCAAACTGGATGACTGTGGTGGCCTAGTGGTTAAGAAACTGGACTATGGACCAGAAGGTCCAGGGTTCAAATCCCACCTATGCCAAGCTGCCACTGTTGGGTCCTTGAGCAAGACCCTTAACCCATAATTGCTTGGATTGTAACTGTATCAATTGTAAGTCGCTCTGGATAAGGGCGTCTGCTAAATGCTGTAAATGTAAATGTAAATGTAAATGACTGAGCCAGGAGGATACTGTCAGTCTGTGACAACAATCTCAGAAGCTTTACACAGAGCTGGTCTGTAAGGCAGGAGCTAAGAAAGAAAGAAGGCAGGAAAGAAACCTCTTCAGGAAAATTCCTCTCTCTGTCTGGTTTGTGATTCTGAAACCATGTAGCAAAAGGTTTAATGATCAGACGAGACTCAGATTCATGGATGGATGGATGGATGGATGGTGTCTGAGATATTTCCTGTTTTTTAGATCGGAGGAACCTCTGATGAGGGGAAGCTCATTACTGGATGGATGTTTTGGTGGATGTAGATCATGAGGCTCCACTCTGAATCCCGATAACATTCCACGTCCTCAGTTCATCCCTTTTCTTCCCTTCTGTCACTACACTGGAGGTAAAGATGTGACCTCTCTCTCTTTCGGATGTACCGTGCATCGCCCTGACAGTGATGGATGTTCAACCCGACACCGGAAAGCATGTCAAAAAGTCCACGAGTCAAAAACTAGAGGATCAAAAGAAGGTAAGACAGGTATTTATTTTCTGACTGATGTTTCTCCTCTGTCAGTGCTGAAGCTGCTGTGGGATGAAGAGGAGGTGTGGATTAATTTGAAACGTTTTCCATCCACCTTTCCCCCATTTTTCTTTATTTTTTTAAATTCTCTCCTCTGTTCTCTTTTATGCTGTGTTTAATAATGGTTGGATTCATTTATAGTTGAATGGCGGAACTGATCGAAGAATAGATAATTGGATTGTTGGATGGTTTTAAGATCCTTAGATTTCTGAATTCATGGACAGATTCCTGGATGAATGAATGGATGACGGCAGTTTCTTGAATTGAATTTCCTTCTGAATTTATATTTTTTTAATCTATGACTTGTGAGATGAATGGATGGATGTACTATGGATGGATAATAGGATATACTTATAATAGGATATCACTGACAAAAATACTCACCAGAAAGGGTATCCTGTAGCACATTGGCTCGTTTGGTGATAAATCTGGCAACCGGGCAGTCCAAGGTGGAGATATTCCTGTTAGACCCTTGCTGTGTGTGGAAAAGCATTATCTTCAGGATGTCCTGCACATATCTCTGAGTTGTTGAGTGTCCCTCGTATCACTGTTAGCAATGACCTGCTGTCGTATTCGCTGGCTCCCAGATCATCACACCAGCAGTCGGGGCAGTGTGTCGCTCCACAGCAAAGGCAGGATTGAAGCGTCACCACCAGGCCTCGATACTCGAACCTGACCCTCATCAGATCCCAAACAGACCCTGGATTCACTAAAGACGATTCGGTTCCAGTCCTGAACATTTCACATCAGATTTATCATTCACAACACCATGGTCTATTTTCTTCCTTCCTTCCTTCCTTCCTTCCTTCCTTCCTTCCTTCCTTCCCTCCCTCCCTCCCTCCCGCCCGCCCGACTGGACACGTAATGGGTGCTGTGACAACAAATTTCCTTTAACATCTGGAAATGGTCCGGGCAGAAACAGGGGTGTGCAGTTAAAGTGCCCCCTGTGTCTGGATGGTGGACAACAAAACTGTAGGAGCTGCTCGTGCTTGTCGGTGGATCAAACAATCCTCTCTACTGGGGTCTGTCTGGGCCGTCCGGAGCCTGATCATCGTGTGGGTGCCCCCATAAAACCACTACTCCCAGCACCTCCTAACAGCTAGCTCAGAACGACCCAGATGGAGGGAATTCATCAAAGCCACCGTCCTGCTTCTCTCAAGAGGTACACTAGCCTCTGAGAGCCTTTTTATGGGGCCACACCTGTAATCATTTACACATCTGCCTGGGACAGAACTGCATGACGAGTTTTGCAGCAATCTGTCTATGATATATCAATTACTACTGCTAATTTGGGAGGGTTAAAGGAATTCCTTTGATTGAACTTTGATTGTTGTTGATTGGTTGGATGATCGGCTGGATGAAAGCCCCTCCCGGTTCTTCAATTTTCATTTGTTGCCTATTCATAAGAGTATGAATCGTGAACAGTCAGCTCCATTTCTGATGCTGAGCTCTGCATTTCACATCTGTTCTCCTCACATCTGCACTACAATAGGGCACTAATGGCTAATGCTAATTTAATTTAAGATAGGTTAATGTGAAGATTACGTTAACGTTCATTTAAAGAGTCTGCGCTAATGATTATGCTAATTCTCAGATTCCGTGCATCATTAGCGGCCGGCTGTAAGCGATACCGACATTTTTGGTGTTGCTGTCCCCTAGAGCTGCAACAGAATAGGCACTGTCCCAAACCACACCATGCTAACTACATACATACATACTGTCAGAAGTGAACTGATACAGTATACCCATAATGCACTGTAGAATGTAAAGTCAGTAGACACCAAAATAGGGTATGAGGTTTATACAGAATTGACTTAATATTATGTGCACTATAATAAAACTGGATGTGTGGATTGGGACACATCCACTGAAAAGTCATGTATGTGCACTATAATAAAACTGGGTGTGTGGATTGGGACGCATCCACTGAAAAGTCATGTATGTGCACTATAATAAAACTTGGTGTGTGGATTGGGACACATCCACTGTAAAGGCGTTTATGTGCACTATATAGAAAACTGGGTGTGTGGATTGGGACACGTCCACTGAAAAGGCATTTTTATGTGCACTATAACAAAACTGGGTGTGTGGATTGGGACACGTCCACTGTAAAGGCATTTATGAGCACAATTTAGCACATAGGGTGTGATTTGGGAAACATCCATTGTAAAAATGTTTATGTGCACTATATAGTGAGTAGGATGTGATTTGGGACACGTCCACTGTAAATGTGTTCATGTGCACTATATAGTGATTAAGGTGTGTGGTTTGGGACGGAACCCATGCGATTATCTGCTGCATCCTAATGGATTTTTACACGATAACATCAGTATGTACTGATAGTGCTGTGTGAGTGCTGTGTGAGTGTGTGTGTGTGTGTGTGTGTGTGTGTGTGTGTGTGTGTGTGAGATAAGGACCACAGTAAAGATAAATGAAGATAATTAAGGTTCGTTGATACAATACACTCCCAAACGTGGCGCCGCTATTAAGAGTGGCTAACGGCTCTATGATAAGGAGTAAATGAATGCTAGCTTGGCGGGTGGATTTAATAAGCGGCTTTGAGATGAATTAGCCTGCACGGAGGTTAGCGGGAAGCGTGTTAGAGAATGTGTGTGTGTGTGCGTGTGCTAATCCTGAACACGCTTAATGTGCTGAACCGCTGCCAGAGCATCCGTTAGCTCAGTAGAACCCAAACCGTGCAGCTCGTTAAAGCTACGTTACAGCGCGGTCAGGCTACATCAGGAGGGTGAGAATATTACACCGGAATTTATGCTAACATCAGCGTAATAATAAATGGGAAGGAAGGACGGAAGGACGGAAGGACGGACGGACGGACGGACATAAAGAAAGCAAGAAAGAAAGAAAGAAAGAAAGAAAGAAAGACCAAAAAATTTTAAGAAAAAAAGACCAACAAATTAAAAGAAAGAA
Organism: Ancistrus triradiatus; assembly: GCA_025084515.1. Taxonomy (NCBI): domain Eukaryota; kingdom Metazoa; phylum Chordata; class Actinopteri; order Siluriformes; family Loricariidae; genus Ancistrus; species Ancistrus triradiatus. Next base: position 67,579 of record JAJAGP010002180.1, read on the forward strand.
AGAAAAATGAAGGAAGAAAGGAAAGAAAAAAAGAAAGAACAAAAAATAAAAAGATGGTATTATGGAAAGACAGAAAGAGAGGAAAGAAAGAAAGTAAATAAAGAAAGAGAGAAAGACCAAAAATAAAAAGAAAGAATGAAGGAAAAACAGAAACGGAAAAAATGAAGAAACAAAGAAACAAAGAGAAAGGAAGACACAAAAGTTGCGGGAGCCCTGGGCTGAGGGGGAACAGTTTGAGGAAGGCCCTTTTCTGGCACATAAAGGCTTGTTTGGGCCGTGCAGAGCCCCGACCTCGACCCCACAGAACAGCTTTGGGACGACAACTTTAATATTTTTCTCTCACTTATCAAGTTGGTGTTTAATTTAATTAATGAATCTCCTGCTTTTATAACTAAGATTTGCTTGGTGAGTCTGAATTGGTGAATTATTCTCTTATGATTCTCTGGTTTGATGAATCTCGTTCAGTGATGTTAATGCTGGCTTAGAGAAAAGTATCAGCTATTACGTTAAACAGTGTTACGTACAGGATGCGCATTTAATCCAAACACGCAGCTACGCTGTGTGGCTGTTAATGGCAGCTCGGTCACTCCTCAGTGCAGGTGTGCTCGTTTCTATCCTCTTATATTCGCACCATGAGCTCTGCTAAATCTTGCGTACAAATGGAAATGATGAACCTGAAGACCTGGGGCTAGCAGCTGCATGGTAATGCTAGTTCTGGACTGCTGATTGGTCGTACACAGAGCCGGACCCGGTCATGCTGCAAGGTTTAATAATGACATGAAATGAAGTAAGATCTTTCTTACACAGCAGGTCTTTCTGTCTCTAATGTTTTTATGATCAATTTTATCTGTATAATGAACACAGACATTTATTTTATAGCTAAGAGGTCAGGGAGGATCGATAACAGAAGATTCATAGAGAAGACACAGAAATCATATGATCATCTAATCAAAATAATCAAATACAGCTTATTTATTGAAAATGAATGGAAGTGAATGGAAAGCTTTTGTTATGCCGTGTACTCGTGGGAGGCCATCTGGGTCAAAAACACCTTGTGAGGGAAAACCAGATGTAGCAATTGTTAGCAATAACAACAAAACACACATTATACATGCATTTAATAATCTCATAACTGCAGAAAATCAGATTTAGTCAGTAATCCGATCAAAAGTCATCAGATTTCTACTTTTCAACCAGCCAATAATCTCACAGAAATGTGACATAAACTTGCAAATGTCTCCGTTTCCATGTTTCCATGTTCCCTACAGAACATCCAAATTTTTCAATACTGCATTTCAGAGTCTCCCCAAGTTGCCTTTAATTCCAGAGTTGCCAGATCTCGTATGAGAATGGAAACCAGGAGCTGTATTCACAAAAGCCTTCTTAAGAAAAAATTTCTTAAGACAAACACTAAGACATTCATAAGAATGTTCTTAAATTCTCAAAAAAGTTCTTAAGTTCTAAAATAACTTTCTAAAAAGTTCTCAAATATTATCTTAAGAAAATCTTAGTATCAAATATTTAAGAACATACCTTTTTCAATTATACCACTTGTTAACCACTTGTTTTTATTTACACAATGACGTTAAGAAAAACACAGATTTTAGAATATTTTCTTTCTTAAGACAGACTCTGTGATATAAAGACAAATGTGTGTGTGTGTGTGTGTGTGTGTGTGTGTGTGTGTGTGTGTGTGTGTGTGTGTGTGCAGAATTAAAGCTGCTAAAACAGATGGTGGGACGTTTTTCTCTGTTTCATTGATTATTGTTGTGATTTTCAGCATCTGTTTATGGTTCTGGGTTCAGTTGTAGCTTCAAGCTCTATTTTTGTTTTGTGTGTGTGTGTGTGTGTGTGTGTGTGTGTGTGTGTGTGTGTGTGTGTGTTGGATCGATGAATGTTTCCTAGTCCTGGTGTTTCCTGCAGCTCCCCCTCGTTTAGCTTTAGCACAGCTCACCAATTTAGGTGAGCCAGAGCTCAGTTAATGACCTTATGAACTTAAAATCTGCCATAACACTCCATCAAACAAAACAGAATTGATAGAATTGATTCTGAAACAAAGGTGACTGTGTGTGTGTGTGTGTGTGTGTGTGTGTGTGTGTGTGTGTGTGTGTGTGTGCTGAATTAAAGCTGGTTAAACAGATGGTGGGATATTTTTCTCTGTTTCATTGATTACTTTTGTGATTTTAAGCATCTGTTTATGGTTCCACGATTGTAAGACTCTAAGAGTTCACTCAGACACTGTGGGTCAAGGACATCTGGAGTTTTATATGTTACAAGAAGTATTTTGTAATCAATACGGAATTTAACTGGTAACTAGTGTAGAGATGATAGATGAACTAATTGAAGTTTTTTTTATAGATTTATTAGAGCATCCAGTAATTAGAAGGTTGTCGTAATCCAACCTCGAGGTTATAAACACATGAAACAGCATCTATAGTTTTGCAAAATTACTTAACTGAAAGAAGTCATGACGGTTTTACAATCAGCAAAATTGAAGATTGTGTAAAGGAAATAAAAGATTGGATGTCATTTAATACAACTGATGTTTTATTAGTGGGACCCAAGACTGTGAGAGACAGGCTGGCTACATATATTCTAAACCAAGATGGCTGTTTGGTAACACCCAGCCTGTTTGCAAAACCTTAGGTGTCATATTTGATTCAGATCTCTCATTGGATGCTCACATTAGCAACATGACTAAAATTGCTTTCTTTCAGTTAAGTAACATTGCAAAACTATAGATGCTGAGAAACTGGTTCATGTGTTTATAACCTCAATGTTGAATTATGACACTAATAAAACCTCAGTTGTATTAAATGACATCCACTAATAAGACCTCAGTTGTATTAAATGACATCCAGTCGTTTATTTCCTTTACACAATCTTCAGTTTTGCTGATTGTAAAGCCGTCATTTGGTTTTGCTGATATGTACATCTGTGTATCATCTAGTCATAGTCATATCATCATAGCAGTGGAAACTAATGCCATGTTTACGAATAACTGAGCCTTGCAGCAGCATGTACATGTACTATAACAGTGAGCCAATCACAGACCTCCGAGGGACACCGTACTTCACTTTTGAGAGCTCTTCACTTAGGAACGCTGTTGGAACTCTTCTGGGCTCTATTGAAGCTTTTTGGCTGAAATCTATTGAATTCTGGGGGAACACTGTGGGACAGTGGTGGACCCCATTGTGCTCTGGGGGAGCTTTGTTTGAACAGAAGAACAGAACTCTGTTGGAACAGAAGAGGAACTTTGGTGGACACTGGACCCTTATCAAACTCTTGTGGAATTATGCTAGTCTCTGATGGAATGTTTTGGTTGAAGTCCTTTGTTGGTATTCTTTGAGAACAGAAAAGGATTTATGGTGGATACTGGTTTAACTCTGTTGAACACTAGTGGAACTCTGTACCAGGGAGGTGGTAGGCCCCTGTTTTACTGTCGTGGACTCTCGTGGTGGAAATTTATGGTTTGAAATCCTTTGGACTGTAGTGTAGCTCTGTTGGACTGTGGTGGAATCTTGCTGGGCTCTGGGGAAGCTTTGTTTGAACACTGTTGATGAGGAACTCTGGTGCACACTGTTGAAACTCTTTTAGACAGTGGTGGAACTCTGTTGGGTTCTGGGGGAACTCTGCTGACACTAGTGGAACCCTGCTTGGCTCTGGTGGGGCTTTGGTGGAACTCTGATTAAACTCTGTTGGACTGTGGTGGACTCTTGTGGACCTCTGGTGAAACTTGGTTGAAATCTTTTGGACTCTAGTGGAACTCTGCTGGGCTCTGGTGGAATGCTGTCAGACTGTGATGGATCTCTGCAAGATCAGAAAAGGAACTCTGGTGGACACTGGTGGAAATATTTTGGACTGTGGTGGAACACTGTTGGACACTGGTGGAACCCTCATGGGCTCTGGAGGAACACTGTTGACACTAGTGGAACCCTGTTTGGCCCTGTTGGAGCTTTGTTGGAACTCTGTTCTATGGGGGTAGACCTCTGTTTTACTGTGGTGGACTTTTATGGATCTTTTGGTGGAACTTTTTGGTTGAAATCCTTTGAACTCTTTGGTTGAAATCTTTGTTGGACCGGTGGAACTCTGCTGGGCTCTGGTTGAAAACTGTTGGACTGTGATGGAACCCTGCTGGGCTCTGGTTGAAAACTGTTGGACTGTGATGGAACTGCAGGGCTCTGGTGGAACTCTGATTAAACTATGTTGGGTGCTGGTGGAACTTCATGGAAGTCCATGGAACCTCTATTTTACTGTGGTGGACTTTTGTCGATCTCTGGTGGAATCTTTTGGTTAAAATCCTTTGGACTTTGGTGGAATTCTCTAGGTGGAGCTCTGGTGGACTTTGGCAGAACTGAAATACAACTGTATTGAACTCTGGTAAAATAGAAGAGGGACTTTGTTGGACTCTGATGGTATTTTGGTGGAACTGCATTTGACTCTGGTAGTACTCTGTTGGAACTCCATCGGTGGAACCTTGATTGACCTCAGTTGGTGAAACTCTGGTAAAATTATTTTGTACTCTGATGGAACTGTGTTAGACTCTGGGGTTGGACGCTGTTGTTGGAGCCTTGTTGGGTTTCCTCTGGTCCAGATCCTGAGAGTCTGATTTACAGAAGCTCAGATGAACATGTTGCTGAACAGCAGTAAAACTGAGATGTTTTTATAGCTGAGAATAGAGAGTCCATGTGGATTACAGTACAGGGCTCTTGCTTTACATGATGAACTAGTGCTTACACCATAACCCTGTGGTTCCGTCCTGATTTATTACCCCTCCTGACTGTAGCAGGGTGAAGGGGTAAGATCATATTTTAATACAATTTTATTAAACCTCCTGCAGGTGGATTTACAACCTGAACCTGACTCTCACTAAAACTGAAAGCTTACTGAGCTTAGAGGAACCACAAGGAGCTCATGCTACACCAGACTGCCTCCTGTCGAGGTCTGGCACTATTGAGGATCATAAGAAACCCCCCTCTGTACCCCAATACCAACCACGGTTCCATTACCGCAAAACACTGATGACTACTTCATTAATTCATTAATAAACCATACAATTTAAGTCAATATATCTGAGAGAATTGAGAATTATTTAGGTAACACCTGAATACTGGGGCGGCTCTTGGAGGATCACTGGATAAATATTGAAGGAATATGAGAGCAAGGAATGCTGACAAAAAGGATGGAGTGCAGAAGGAACAGTGGGTGAGTGATACAGGAATGGTTAAGGATTACTGAAGATATAGTGGAGGAACTATGGTGGGATGATGGACAAGTGCTGGAGGAATGATTTGTGAAAATGATGAAAAGGAAAAAGTAAAGCAATAAGGAGGAGGAAAAGGATGAGAAAAAATAAAGCAATAAAACAGGAACAATGGAAGAATGTTGTAGGAAGCATGGAGGAATTACAGAGGAACACTGGAGAACTGTTCAATAGATGATGGAGGAACAAGGAAGGAAATAACATAGGAATGGTGTAGATAGATAGAGGAACAATAGAGGAACGATGGAGGAATAATAGATGAACACTGGAGGAACAGCTGCGGAATGATGGGGGAACAATACATGAATGCTGGACAAAGAATGGAGAAATGATGAAGGAATGATGGGGGAAAATGGAGGAACAATAGACAAACACTGGAGGAGCAATGGGGAAAAGATGGAGGAATGATGGCATAATAGACGAATGCTGGATAAAAAATGGACAAACAATGGGGAATAACAGAGGAATGATGGAAGAACAATAGGGGTAACACAACAGAAACGATGGGGAAACAATGGGGGACCAATAAAGGAACAATCAAGGAACCACAGATGAACACTGGAGGAACAATGGGGGAATGGTGAAGGAATGGTGGATGAACACTGGACAAAAAATGAATGCTAGATGAATCATGAACGCTGGATAAAGAATGGGGAATGATGGGGCAGAAAAGAGGAACAATCAAGGAACAATAGACAAACACTGGAGGAACAATGTAGGAAAGAAGGAGGAACAATGGGGGAACAATAGAAGAACAATGGAGGAACATTGGGGGAACGATGGGGGAATGATGGGGTTCTAGAATCCTTTTTGTCTTAGTGTGGCATTTTAAAAAGTTGACATTTCTAGAGACCTTGGTGTGGGTCTAGATTCCGCAGTGCATCTGTAGAGCTCCTTGGTGACTCTTGATTGTGCAGGGCATTGTGGGTAATGAAGGATCTGATGAGGGCTGTGATGGAGTCAGTGAGTGGAATAAGTGATGACATGGTGAGTGTGTGTTCAGTGTCTCCTGGAGATGTTTCGGTGACATCATGTCATATCAGGAAATTGCACACACACACACACACACACACACACACACACACACACACACACACACACACACACACACACACACACACACACACACACACACACATTTCTGAAGAATGATGACAGTTTTCACCTCACAAATCTTTCCACAAGCTTTCAGACCTGTAATTATACAGAGCTAAACAAAACCGAACCTGAACAGCATTTCTTTATATTCTATTATATATTTATTAAATTACATACATATGTTTAGATTCACAATTTGTTATCCCTTTCTTTTGTTTGCACTATTTATAGTACAAAAAAGACAGTATAAAAATGTTTAAAATAAAAGTCTAATAAACAGACTGCATAAAAAATAAATATAAAAAAATAACAAACAAAAAGAACAACAGTGCAGACGTGAAAATAAAACCAAATGTACCAGACAATTACAAATAAAATGACCTTTTGTTGTAGAATTAAAGTGTTTGAGTGTTTTCTGTGGAAATGTTACCTGAATGCAGAATGTTGCAGGTTTGACTAACATGTAATGTCACCGCATTACCAGGAGGTGGAGCCAGAAATGTACCTTGGGTTGACCTGCATTCAGAATTGGTTTAAATAATTTAAATTTAAATATTTTAATAAATATTTTTATTAGACACGAAGCACGAATAATGAGTTTAACTCCTTTATCAATTATTAATTATGTTATATATTTTTTATTTTTATAAGGATAACAATTAAGATAAGTAAAAAATGTTTTTTATTCATAAGTTCTAATTAATTAATTAATTTGATTCATTTATTTAGTTTCTTTGTTGGTTTGTAGTTTGTTCAAAATAAAACACAATTAAAGTAAATATGAATAAATAAAAAATTATTTATTCATACAGCTAAATTATTAATTTTTCTGTATAAAACAAATACAAATAATTGTAAAGAAAAATAAATGTTTTAAGTCCAAGCATGAGTTTAATTCCTTTATCAATTACTTTATACTTTTATTTTAAAGTTAAATGTGTTTTTATTTACAAGTTAATTCGTTAATTTTATTCATGTATTTCATTAGTTTGTGACACGACTTAAATAAACCTACATTAAGCTTAAAATAAAACTGTTAATAACATTTTAAAATGTCTGTAAGTAACATACATAAAATATATTTTAAATATGAGTAAACTATTTTAAGTAAGATATTTTTAAATAATATTACTTGTTTTATTTTTTAATTGTATATTAAACAATACATAATGTTTGCTTATTATAGTATGTAAATATATTCAAAATAAAACAATTCAAGTAAATGAATAAAAATAAACAAATCAATTAATTAAATACAATTGAAGTAATCATTTTAAATAATTGTAAATAATTCTAATATATATATATATGAGCATGAGTTTAACTCCTTTATTAATTATTAATATTTATTGTTTTTTTATTTTAAGGATTGCAAGTTATTGTTTTTATCTATAAGTTAGTTAATTAATTGTATTAATTTATTTAGTTATGTTACACAAGTCAAATAAACTTTCATTAAAATTAAAATAAAACTGTTAAAACTATGTTAAGATACAGTGGGACAAAAAAGTATTTGGTCAGCCACTGATTGTGCAAGTTCTCCTACTTAGAAAGATGAGAGAGGTCTGTACTTTCCATCATAGCTACACTTCAGCTATGAGAGACATAATGAGAAAAAAATCCAGGAAATCACATTGCAGGATTTTTAAAGAATTTAATTGTAAATCATGGTGGAAAATAAGTATTTGGTCACCCACAAAAAAGCAAGATTTCTGGCTCTCACAGACCTGTAACTTCTTCTTTAAGAAGCTCTTCTGTCCTCCACTCGTTACCTGTATTAATGGCACCTGTTTGACCTCGTTATCTGTATAAAAGACACCTGTCCACAGCCTCAAACAAGTCAGACTCCAAATCAACCAGGCCAAGACCCAAAGAGCCTGTCGGGAGGACACCAGTCAGAAAATTGAGACCTGCCCCACTGTAATGTAAATACAACGCAAATAACATACATTTTAATATAATTAAGGTATTTCAAGTATGCATTTTTAAATTATATTTACTTGTATTATTTTTACATTTAATTTTAAACCACTCATTATATTTATAAAACCTTAAATAATACATAAAACGTAGTCTGGCTGTGCAAAATTTGTGGCAAACTTTCTAGTGGCTCAGATCAACTTTAAAATCATGTGTGTCGTGGGTGCTCAAATGCTCTCCTAACACTGTGTGTGTGTGTATTTGTGTGTGTTGTGTGGTGTGTGTCTAAGTCTGTAAGTTGTGTGTAAGTATTTGAGCCGCAAGTGTGTAAATGCCTGTATGACAGGGGTGAATAATGAGAGAGATGAGGAGGATTTTTGGGGAAATTGCACCTCTTTCATGACTCATCCACCAAAGATCTGCTCACAAACACACCTCAGGCTACGTGTGTGTGTGTGTGTGTGTGTGTGTGTGGTTGAGATGAGTATCAGGCAGGTGTTTACATGATGAGATAACCTGAGTGTGTACAAGCTTTAATTCAGATCTGATCCAGAGTCAGTTTGTTGGATCTTAACACACACACACACACACAAAACTCTCAAACACACACATGCGCGTGCACACACACACACAATCAAGCACACACTCACACACATACAAACAAACGCACACATCAACACAAACACACACAAACAAACAAACACATACAAATACACACACACATACACACAAAGAAACAAACACAGACACAAACAAATACACATAGATACACACACACACACACAATCAAGCACACACTCACACGTACACATACACACACACACACACACACACACACACACACACACGGAGGAACCCTGGGTAACCTCTAGGTAACTAAAGGCCTCTCTGACACTGACTAGGATTCAGTTCTAACTTTTCCTGATTTGTTTAGTTTATAAATGCATGGATTTTTCTTTCTTTATTTTTATTTTCCATCCATGTTGCCTTTTTTCTTTTTTGCTCATCATATCTTCTTTTTCTTTCCTTTGTTTCCTATAACGTTTTTTCCCTTATTTCTTTGTTTCACTTTTTAACATCTTTCATTATTTTTTTTGTTTTGATTCTTTAGTAATTCATTGCTTTAGTTTTCCACCATGCTTACTTTTCTCTATTTTGTCCTTTTGTCATCGTTTGTTTGTTTTCCTTGTTTTGTTTTATTGCTTTGCTTACTTTTTCCTTTTCTTCTCTTCTTGAGTCCTTATTTTACTGTAACTGCAACAAAAAAAAAACAAAAGTAATAAGAAAAGGAATTTCCACTGTAATGTTTTAACAAGAAACACTAAAGTAATATGGTAACTGCATCTTGATAAATAATGTTATTTTTATTTTCTTTTTCTTCCCTTCATTAGCTATAAGATGTTTTTTGTTATTTCTTCATTTCTCTTCCATCACTGTTTTTCCTTCTTTTATTATGTTTAGTTATGATTCGTTAGTTTGGCATTTTATTGCTTTAGTACTTTAATTTCTCTGTAATGTTTTATTTTCTTCTTTCCTTTTATCAAAACTAAACTAAATAATAACTGTATCTTGATAAATAGGGTGATAGTGTTCACTGTCACCCTATTTATTTATTTATTTATTTATTTATTTATTTATTATATTATTTATTTACGTATTTATCCTTTTACTTTTTACCTTCTTTCTTTTTTTTGTTTTTATTCATTACTTTAGAAATTGATTACTTTAATTTCTCCTTAATGTTTTCTTTTTGCCGTTTTAGTGAAACCAGTAGTACGTTGTGAGAAAGGTGTGATTACTGACCGTGGTGGATCGCTGGGTGTCAGATTGGCGTTGGTTCTTTTTTCCACCTGTATGTTTTGTTTTTGATAAGCCCGTAACCGAACATGGCCGCGCCCCTGTGCTAACAGCCGTGAGCTGCTAACCAACTCTCTTGGCTCTAGGAAGGTCATAGCGCCACTGGAGCTGCAGCGGTGACACTGATGAATTGGTCGGCCCAGGTGTGTTTTGGACAGTCGGTGACCGGCTGGTATTTGTGCTCGGGTGTGTTCCTGGTACCCCTCTGCAAACCTCGTGTGTGTGTGTTGTGGTGTTTGTTTGTGTGTGTTTTAATCTCTTCATCGGCTGGGTTTCACCTACGGAGTTTCCTACATGATCAGTTCCTTCATTTATCCCTGATCTCATCCGGCCCACATCATCCACTCCAGAGCCTCAACACACCTGTGGCAGCCAGAGTGGTGTAGAGCCTCGGGCAAGGACTCTGAGCAGGCGCAGTCAATGTCTCCATTCAGATCACCAGTACAACCTCAGTAAAACACTGGTGTTGTGTATGTGTGTGTTTCAACAGTCTGGTCCCACACACCTAGAGAACCAGCGTACCCCACAGCATCATGGAATACAATTTTGCCCACAGCCGATTTAAACCCCATAGAGAGAAAAAGATAAGATGATATAATAATAATAATAATAATAATAATAATAATATAAGAAGAAGAATAATAGGAACAAATTAATTAACAACAACAACACCAACAATAATAATCATTTTATTTGTTTTTTTTATGTATTGTTGTGATTATTGTTGTTTTCTGGAGCTGTTTGTTTACAGTTTGCTTTGTTCTGATAACAGGAAGTGAGCTACGATCTATAAACATCCAGATGTTAACAGATGTTTAAACAGGAAGCTGTAATCAGCAGGTTGGTGTTTCTGAACTGACGGTGTTTCTTTATGGAACTTTTCTTTTACCGTGTTTTATTGGGCTGCTTACACAACACTGACTCACCGCACAGCTACCGTCTCATTACCCACAATGCTCTGCAACCCCCCACTGCTACTGCTACTGCTACTCCCTCTGTGTGGTGTTTAAGATCTTACAGCCTGTTTACTCCAGGTCAAAGGGATTAAACACCAGGACTGACCAGAAACATAGGCATTACACACCAGCACCACACTCACCGTGTTACTGAGGGTAAAGAGCTCAGTGTGTGAACAGAACTCCTCGTCACACCCCCATTAAGCTCCAAACACCTACAGAAATCAACAGTGAGAATCTTTAAACACCTTTAAACATCCTCAACATTCACCACCATAACCACTCTGGTCATACTGTAGATTAAAAGACATACCATAAGAATAGAATTCAGCCAGAGTGTGATTGTATTTAATGGTGTTTCATGGAGTATGTTGGTATTTATAATATATAAATACCATACAGGGTATAAGCGTTAGAATTGTCTAATGGACTGTGTTGGTGTTTGATGGTGTTTAGAAGTGTTTACTGCAGTGTTTGGAAGTTTTTATATGTTTTAGAAATGTTTGATAGACTGTGTTGATATTTGATAATGTTTATGTTTATATGTAAGTGTTTAATGAAGGATGCTGGCGTTTCATAAGTTTTAGAAGTGTTGATGATGTTCACTCATTTTTGATGGTGTTTAATAGTAATTGTTGTCATCTGGTGGAGCTCAGTGGTGTTTAATGGGGTGTGTTGTAGTTTGATGGTGTTTAGAAGTGTTTAATGGAGTATGTTGATGTTAGTTTGTTTTTTAGAAGTGTTTAATGGAGTGTCTTGGTGTTTGATGGAGTGTGTTGGTGTTAGAATGTTTTTAGAAGTGTTTGATGGAGTGTGTTGGTGTTTAATGGAGTGTGCTGGTGTTTGATGGAGTGTGTTGGTGATTGATTGTTTTTAGAAGTTTTTAGTAGAATGTGTTGGTGTTTGATTGTTTTTAGAAGTGTTTGATGGAGTGTGTTGGTGTTAGACACACATACACACACACACACACACAGCAGCCACAACACTGGTTTCAATTTAGCCAGCAACCGGAAAAACGAAACACACACACACATACTTACATACACTCACTTGCATTCACACACACTCACACAAACACACACCCCTGCACTTATTTATCGGTGGGTAAAAGTGCTGAGTCGCTGCTGTTAGAAAGGAAACACACATAGTGTGTGTGTGTGTGTGTGTGTGTGTGTGTTCATTGGCCTGGCATACGTTAGGAATGTACCACACACACACTGGTGGGTTTGGATGGACGAATAAAGGAGTTTTGGTGGGAGATGAATAAATGTGAAACCAGAAACTGCAAACTGAGCCAAGAAGTTAACCCAAAAAGAATGAAACTAATAGGCTTTTTATTTATTTATTTTTCCATCCATATTGTCTTTTTATGTTGCTTCCCTTTTCCTTTCTTTTTTCATTCTTTATAGCTCAACATGTATTTCCCCTCTGTTACTTATGTATTTTTTTTCTTCATCTTCTCATTTTTTTTTTCTACTATCATTTTACCATTTTTTATAATTTCATATTTTTTGTTTTGATTATTTACATGAGCAGTAAATTTCTTTAATTTCTCCATCATGTTTTATTTTCTTTTTTACTTTTTGCCATTGTTCAATTATTTTCCTTTTGTTATTCTTTTGTTTTGTTTACTTTTTTCCTTTTCTTCACTTCTTGAGTCTTTCTTTTACTTTTGCTGCAATGTTTTTTCATAAACATAGTTTAATACCAAATAAGTAATAAGAAAAGCCATTCCTTTTGTATTTTTTAAACAAAAGTAATATGACAACCATCTTCATTAATTATATATTTTTTTCTTCATTACTTATATAGTTTTTCTTTATTTCTTCTTCTCCCTTTATTTCTGCTTTCACTTTTTTCCCTTTTTTTGTTATTTTTATGTAACATTTTGTTTTGTTACTGCCTTTTATCTCTTTTTTCATTGTTGAAATGAGTCTTTCTCTCATTTACTATAATTGTGATGTTTATTCATAAACATGCTTTTTTTTTTTTTGTCATACACTTTTTTCTTTTTTCTTTATTACTTCTTTCATTTCATTGTTATTTTTTAGTATTGATTCTCTTTAGCAACTTATTTCTTTAATTTCAACCTTAATGTTTTCCATTCTGCTTTGTGTGTGTGTGTGTGTGTGTGTGTGTGTGTGTGTGTGTGTGTGTGTGTGTTGTTCCAGAGGATGGTTTGTTCCTTTTTGTATGGCTGACTGATTTCTTAATGGTTTGTTATTTTTTGTTTCTTTTTGCCGAGGTTGCAGAACCCCACGTTTCTGTACGCTACATAACCCAGGGCTGATTCTCTTTCCCACAATTCCTGGCTTCAGCTCATCTGAAAGCCTCGGCGCTCTGACAGGATCAGAATTTACCGCCTCAGACAGAGAGAGAGGAAGTGAGTTACGCAATCTGAGGAGTCATTATTAAAATCTGCTGTGTTCCCCTCTGCACTCACCCCGGCTCAGATCTTCTGTGTCTCTTTGTTGGCTGAAAACAGAGAGATCATGGCCTCATCCCAAACCAGGCTCTCAGGAGGGGTGGACGGGTCCGCTGGTTCCCCTGACCTCACCGACACAGTTCTGCTAAACATACTCAACGTTAGCATCAGCTCCTGAATTAAGAGATTCACAGGGGCTCTGGATTATGATCTTAATTCTATCAGAGTGTGCAAAATAGATAATTATACGTACGTGTACTGGAATAAGAACACTACGGGTGGGTCTGAAAACTGATTTCTAAGGTTTGAAGGATGAAATCCTTCTTAATCAGTGTTATCTGGACTTTTGTTTTTAAATACTGTTTAACTTCTGCTCAGGATTCCATACTCAATCTAATCATAAATACAACTGCAAGACACAACGGTAACCTCAATACAACTCCCAAATCCCAACAGTAATCCCAATACAACACCTAAAACCCAACAATAACTACATTACAACTCCCAAATCCCAACAATAATCCCAATACAACACCTAAAACCCAACAATAACCCCAATAGAACACCCAATCCCAACGATAACCCCACCCTAATCCCAATACAACCCCCAAAACCTAACAATAACCCCAATACAACCCCCAAAACCCAACAATAACCCCAATAGAACACCCAATCCCAACGATAACCCCACCCTAATCCCAATACAACCCCCAAAACCTAACAATAACCCCAATACAACCCCCAAAACCCAACAATAACCCCAATAGAACACCCAAACCCAACGATAACCCCACCCTAATCCCAATACAACCCCCAAAACCTAACAATAACCCCAATACAACCCCCAAAACCCAACAATAACCCCAATAGAACACCCCCAAACCCAACGATTAACCCCAACCCTAATCCCAATACCCCCCCTAAAACCTAACAATAACCCCATTACAAACCCCCAAAAACCAAACAATAAACCCCAATAGAACACACCAAACCCCACGATAAACCCCACCCTAATCCCAAGTACAACCCCAAAAACCTAACAATAACCCAAATACAACACCTAAAAACCCAATAAATAACCCAAATAGAACCACCCCAAACCCAACAATAACCTCAATACAACTCCCAAAAACCCCACAAAAAACAACAAATAACCCCAATACAAACTCCCAAAACCAAAACAATAAACAATGGTTGATGAACCAACATCGCCACTATAGGCATCAGCCACCACACTATGCAATGGGTTATAGGACTTCCTAACGACAGACCACAGACAGTAAGAGTTGCAAAAAAAAAACTCCTCCGTGAACCACCCTCCTGAACACACGGCGTCCCACAGGGACCGTGTGTTGAGTCCTCGTACGTTTTCACACTGATGACTCATGACTGGTTGTGCCAAATATAATTCGAACCACATCATCAAGTTCGCAGATGACACAAACAGTAGTGGGACTCATCAGGGATTGATGACGACACAGCCTACAGAGAGGAGGGTACATCAACTAATCAATGGTTGTGACATCATATCATAATCTACAACTCCAACATCAACAAAACCAAAGAAATAAGAACTGTGGACTTCAGGAAGGAAACACATGAAGAATCACTCACCATCAAAGGCAGTGCTGTGGAGTCTGTGAAAAGCACCAAGTTTCCTGGGGGTGCATAATCACAGATGACCTGACCTGGGTCACCAACACCACCCCTACCTAGTCAAAAAGGCAACAGCAACGCCTCCACTTCCTTCATAGGATTAGAAGAACTAACCTTCCCCCTTCTGCCCTCACCACCTTTTACAGGGGTGCTATTGAGAGCATCCTCACAAGCAGCTTCTCAGTCTGGTATGGCAGCTGCACTGTTGCTGACCAGAAAGCCCTACAAAGAGTGGTGAGGACAGCAGAGAAGATCACCAGATCGACCCAACCATCCATCAACGACCTGTACCTGTCCCGCTGCCTAAAGAGAGCCGCAAATATCAATAAAGACCCCACCCACCCAGCACACAAACTGTTCATCATTTTACCATCTGGCAAGCGCTACCGCAGCATGCGGTGCAGGACTACCAGACTCAGTAAAAGCTTCTTCCCACAGGCCATCAAACTACTAAACTCACTCGAGAAATACCCATTTATGTAAGTTTACATACTGTACACTGTACACTTTAGCAAATTGCACCTTTGCTTCATTGCACCCTTACTATTGCACCTTGAACTACCTCAATAGTTGAACCTAATTCAGACTCAGATTATCTGACTCTCAGCATACTGTGAATACTGCTTTTTAAATACTTATTTAAATGTTTTCATTTCCTCAGTAATGTCTATTTTTATTTTTATTTTCATTGTCTGTTTATAATATTGTTAGTGCTACTTTTCTATATTACTGCACATCTGGAGTAAAGGGAAACATAATTTCGATCATCTGTGTAATTACTGCACTAATTCCATGGCCTGATTGACAATAAAGTTGACTTTGACTTTGAATAACCCCAATAAAACTCCCAAAACCCAACAATAACCCCAATACAACACCTAACCCCCCCAATCCCAATACAACCCCCAAATCCCAACGATAACCCCAATAAAACTCCCAAAGCCCAACAATGCTAAAGCCAACCTAACACCACCATAACTCAACCCTATCCCCAATATAACATTGAACCCTGCCTAAACACTTACTCTAACCATAATCCAACTCCAAAACTCAACTCTAACTACAATCTTAATTTAATACCCAACGATTATTCTAAATGAACCCAGCACCCAATCTTGACCCCAATTCAACTCCAACACCCAACATTCACCCTAAATGAGCCCCAGCATCCAACCCTAACCCTAGTCCAATCCCAACACCCACCATTAACCTCAAGTCAATTCCGTCACCCAATATTTACCCCAATGATCACCCTAAAGGAACCCCAACAATCACCAAAAAACACCAATCCAACTCAACACCCAAGGTTCACCACAAATGATCCCTAGCATCCAACCCTTATCTCAGTCCAAGCCCAACACACAAAGTTAGCTCTAAATTAACCCCACAGCAGTTTAACAGCAGTTTTACCCCAGTCCAGCCCAAAACTCAACTTTCACCCCAAATGAATCCCAGCATTTATCTCTAACCCAATCCAACCTCAACACCAACCCTAACGCAACCCTATCCCCATTACAAACCACTAACCCAACCCAAACACAGAGGTTAACTATGATCTGACCCCAAAACTCAACCCCAACCCTAACTCCACCCTATCCCTAATTTAATGGCAAACCCAACCCAACACCAACCTTAAAACTAATCTTAACCCAGAACAACCCCAACCTCAAACCAAACTCGACCAAAATCAACTCCAACAACAGCCCTATCCTCAATACATGCCTGAACCCCAACCCTAACCCAACCATATCCCCAGTACAACCCCAACACCCAATGTTCTTCCTAAATTAACCTCAGCATCCAACCATAACCCCAATTCAACACCTAACCATAACCCCAAGTTAACCCCAACACATCAAATTTACCCCAGCATTCATCCTGAACCCCAATCCAACCCAACATCAACCCTAACCCTAATTCACCCCATCCCCAACACAACCCCAATCCCCACCCAAACACTGACCCTAATGCCAGCCTTAACCCCGATCCCTCACCCAACATTCCAACTAAATGAACCCCAGCACCCAACCATAACCCGAACCCTATCTAAATACTTCCCAGAACCCAAAGCAAACACCAGCCCTATCTAAAAGCCAACCCCAAGACTCACCTAACCCTATCCTCAATACATCTGCGAACCCAACCTACCACCAACACTAACCTCAGTTCAACCCCAACGCCCAAACCTAACACCTTTACCCAACCCTCACCCCAACGCAACACCCATCCATAACCCCAATTTAACCCCAATGCCCAACTCTAACCCCAGTCAGACCCCAAAGTCCAACCCTAACTCTAATCCTGTATAAATGGAATACACTTTTTAGTCTATCATAACTCCGGTATAGCTGTAAATGTACTCCTATGTACTGAATATGTGTAAATGAATGAATGAGCATGTGAATGAGTGAGTGGGTGAGTGGGTGAGTGATATGTTGGTATTATAGTCATCTTTTAATTGCTGTGTTTTTATTATCAAAGATAGAACTGCTTCCTGTGCTTCATTTACAGTAAAGAGACGAAGAACCAGTTCTAATCTGTTCTTACTGTATAAGGAAATACAGTAGTAAATACTTAACGTACACACACACACACACACACACACACACACACACACACACATATCCATACTCAGACAGGGTGAATGTTGCACTGAGCAGCACTGAGTCCACAACTTCCTCTGGATTCCCTTATTTGGACTTGTGCTTCCTTCTGGCACAGTGTGTGTGTGTGTGTGTGTGTGTGTGTGTGTGTGTGTGTGTGTGTGTGTGTGTGTGTGTGTGTTAAATCATACACCTCTGTGTGAATCTAGACAGTGTTTGAGTGAATGTAACTGTGTATTCCATGTAGTTCTAGAGATAATGTAAACTAAAGCTGGAACAGTACTCATAAATTAATATTAAAATAATAAATCTATATTCTATTTAAAACTTGGTGAATGTTCATATTCTGCATGAAAACACAGTTACACAACCTCTGCAGAAACACACTCTATTAAACCGTTACTAAAGTCACGTTCTGAGTCCTTACATAAACATCAGTGGATCGTCTGAGAAGGAGCCAAAAACTTTTGCACTCACCAAATGTTATCTTTTTGTTTTGTTTTTCATTATGCATTCAAAAAATGAGAAATGCATTGTATTTAGCTTAAAACCCCAAATCAGACAGAGCTGGGTCGGTATGGAGAATGCAAAAATGAACAATAAATAAATGCAGTGCTTCTTATATTTCCTTTAACTTTTATTTCTTTGCAGACAGTATGAACCCAAGTTTTTTTTTTATTTTATTTTATTTTTTTTGGTTAATATAAACATCCAGTCCTGCATTTCAGGCCTGTAACACATTCCACAAAAAGTTGGGACGGGGCAATTTAGCGCTGGAAAATTAGATAAACAAAACTAAACAACGATGTGATTTCAAATGGATGATTATAATCATGATTTGGTCCAAAAGCAGCATCCAGGAAAGGCTGAGTCTTTGAGGAGTAAAGATGATCAGCGGAACTCCAGTTCTTCACCTAATGTTTAAAACAATGTTCCTCAAAGACAGACTGGAAGGGATTTATATATTCCTCCCTCTACAGAGCATAATATCATTAAACCCTTTCAAGGAATCTGGAGGAAAAAGCCTAAACTGTAGAGGGGTGATCTCCACTCCGCACTGCATCAAGAACCATCATTCATCAGTAGCTGATAGAACCACATGGACAAGGGATTCCTTTATCAAACCTTTATCAAGCTCTACAATACAGAGGTACATTCACAAATGCCACTTAAA
Source organism: Ancistrus triradiatus (assembly GCA_025084515.1). NCBI lineage: Eukaryota > Metazoa > Chordata > Actinopteri > Siluriformes > Loricariidae > Ancistrus > Ancistrus triradiatus. Next base: position 86,531 of record JAJAGP010002180.1, read on the forward strand.
ACGTTACTGTGCTAAAAAGAAGCCTTATGTTATAACCATGTCCAGAAGGGGCGTCGGCTTCTCTGGGCTCGGAGGTATCTGGGATGGACCATCATACAGTGGGAACGGGGATTGTGCTCAGACCCATCAGTGTCACAGGTCTGTTTTAAGAAGAAATGAAAGAGGAAAGAAAGAATGATTGAAAGAAAGGAAGAACAAAGGAAAGAAACAAAAGAAAGAAGGCTCTGGCATGCTATGGGGTCGGGTCAGGGTCCTTAGCAAAGGTCATTTACTCTTCTGTGTTTCAGCATTAATGCAGAAAAGTACCCTGAGATTTTAGAGCAACATCAGCTGCCTTCAGGACGACATCTTTATCAGGGATCAGCATTTATCAACAAGACAAATCAGAAACAAAGCCACATGTTGCACACATTAGTGTGGAAGAAGAGGGACCGGGTACTGGACTGGTCTGTCCGCAGTCCTGACCTGTCCCCACTAGAGAATATGTGGAGAGTTTGGAAAGGACAAATGGGACGGCGATGAGCCCGTACTGTTACACACCTTAAGACATGTTTGCAGGAAGAAAGGAATAAAATAACACCTGAAACACTAAATCTAAAGAGCTTTGTTTATATGCAGCATTAAAGACCCCAAACAGTGAGTCAAGCCTTTAAAACATGCCCATATTAGGTCTTACCATTAACATAGCTGGTCCCAGTTAGACAGTCCTAATGGCTATGGGTCGTGTCCCAATAACAGAGCCGGTGCACAACAGCGAGGCAAAAACAACAAGCCCTGATTATGTGGAACTTTCCTGTTTGGCACATTAAGACGTCATGGAGTGGCCAATGAAAAACACACAAGCATACCCACCCACCCTCCCACTTACACACCAAACACACACACACACACACACACAGCATTGACTCCACACCCCTCTGTACCCTCCCTTTTCAAAACAAATCTCCCATGAGACTGATAGTCACGTACCTGCACGACCTTATCTACACACTGCACACAGGATAGCATGGAAAAGAAAACACACACACACACACACACATACATACACACACACACTTGCTGAGAGGATTCCAACTCCCCAGTCAACCTTTAACATCTGACCTCTCTCTACGGGGCAACAGAACCCAGATAAGAGCACAGACTCCATCTCCACTAATCCTGCTTTCTGTGTGTGTGTGTGTGTGTGTGTGTGTGTGTGTGTGTGTGTGTGTCTGTGTGTGTGTCTTCAGAATGTGTGAATGTGATTTGATTCAGTCAGATTAGAACTGGTTTATAAGGTAGGTGTGTTTGGTTCCAGGTTCATTCTGGAGTCCAAAATGATGATACGCTATAAAGACAAAAGTTTTTGGACACGTAAACAGCTTCTGACGCCTTCCCTGGCTCACGTTTGGCATTCCAGTGCATTTTATGGAAATCTATAAATGTGTGATAATGAGAGTCACTGGGCTATCAGTACAACCTGTTCTGCTGCCACTGTTTGGCTTTGGAGGTTAGAAAGGATGCCCAAAAACTTCTGGTTATGTAGTGTATATGTAGATAGTGGTATTGGGATTACTTGATTTAAAGTGTTAAACCAAAAGTTTCTGGTCAGAATTCTAGCTGATCCAGGGTGTATTTGAGAAAATATTTGGTCCTGGATGGCTTTTGGTTGAGGGATTCATTGGCGGGGGGATTATTTGGAATGGGGTGTCTTTGGTTGAGGTTATATCTTGTTAAGGGTGTGTTTTGTAAAATGTGTGATTGACCCTTGGTATGTTTCATCCAGGGTGTTTGTGCAAGTACATTTTTGGTCCTGGCTGTATTTGGGTAAAGATATGTATTTGGTTGGAGATGTCACTGGTCCAGGAGGATGAATCAATAGGGTTTGGTCAAAGCTCTAGATGATCCATCTCTTTGGTTGATGATATAAGTAGCTGATGGTGTGTTTGGTCTTTTTTTTAAATTGGAGATAAAAAAATTATTTTTGTAATTTTTTTTAGTTTGATTGGTGATTTTTTTGGGTTAAGTGTATATCTATGTACTGTATTTCTTAAGGTAAACTTGGTTCAGTATGTAAAGCCAAGAGTGCTTGTTGAAAGGTCAGGCTGTTCCAGGGTGTGGTGGAGGAAAGTTTTTTCCTGGTTGAGGTTATATTTTGTTATGGGTGTGTTTTATTGAGGGTACATTTCATCCAGGGTGTTTGGTCAAGTCCATATTTGATCCTGGGTGTATTTGGTGAAGGGTAGATTTGGTCCATGCTCTGTTTGGTTGGGGGTACATTCCACCCAAAGTATCTATTGAATAAGGTAAACTTGGTCTAGGATTGTTTGGTCAAGGTTTTATTTGGAATGGGGTGTCTTTGGTTGAGGTTATATTTTGTTACGGGTGTGTTTGTATATTTCAACCAGGGTGTTTGGCCAAAATAATATTTGCTTGGGTATGGTTGGTTCCAGATCTCTTTTTAAGGGTGCTTTTGTTGAAGGTGTTTGCTTAAGGACTGGTTTGGTCCAGGGAGTCCTTGGTTGAGGGTACGAGTCGGTGACAGTGTGTTTGCTTAAGAAAATATTAGGTTTAGGGTCTGTGCACTTGAGGGTTATTTGCTTGTTGTGATTGATTTGAGATATTTGTGGTCCAGAGTGTTTTTGATTGAGAGAATGAGAGCTGATGTGTTTGATTAAGGACATATTGAGGGATCCTGGGGGTGTCTATGGTCATGGCTGTGATTGGTCAGCGATGTGTGTGGTTGGTGAAGTATTTGGTCCAGCATTCGGTCCAGACGTGGTCTGTTTGGTCTGGGGTATATTTAATCCAGGGTGTCTCTGGTTTCTTCAGTGATCTCTGGTTCGAGTTTATATTTGGTCTCGGCTCCGTTTGCTCCCTTGAGCGTTTGGTCAAAAGCAGCTCTGTGCCAGATGTCTAGGATCAGAGTTCCTCTGGACTGGTCGAGGGCATGTTTGTGCCCATGTGTGCCAGCGCTCTGCACTTACAATCGCAAACGAGACCACCGTAGAAGGAAGGACGGGGTTAGTAAGCACGGAACAAAGCGCCGCTCTTCAGAAAAAAACCACCCATGTTTAGATGGACTGGATGGAGTGGAACCGAACGGGTAAACACACAACTTGGCACGAAGGCCCATCCAGGAATCCTGTTACTCTGACAACACACATCAGAGGAGAGTGTGAGTAAACAAACGAGAACTACAATGAGTAAAAGCACACTGCTTGCCCACAGGATATCCTCCACACACAAACTGCACTAAACAATTGTTTGAAAAGGGAAAATTGTGTTACTGTGGCACAGAAGCTCTCGTTTATCTCCAACAAAACTTTACATGCAACTTTAGCACAGAAATCCTGGAACGTCATGATAACCGATGGCTCTACGGATAAGGTCCTGGACCAACGTCCTTATAGGTGGAGGGTTTATGTCCCAGAAATGCAAAACTCCCACAATTGGATGAGTCACTTTGTCTAGACATCTAGTCATAATGTTGTTGTGTCCTGGAACGTTATGGGTCACCGATTCAAGACGTGGAGTAAATACTGATTTCTGCACTAGGATCCTGGACTTGGATACAGGTGGTGCTGGGATGTTCAAGAGATGTTGTGCAGTTTCGATTTTGAAGCATGGGCATGTAGCACTTCTGGATTTTGGGCAGGAGATCCAGTGATCAAACATTTAGAGTTGCAGTTGGCCTTGGTTTCACTGAAGAAGGTCCAGGGTTGCATGAGGTGCAGGAATTCATGTAGGGGAAGATGTAGGGTTATCACTGATTAGAAGACAGCAAGTGCATGACTCCTGGATGTTGTTCCAGGACATTCAGTCAAGGTAGATTTAAATGGAGGAGGTGATTGTGGTAATAGACATTGATTGGATTTAGAAGCAGGAGGTTATTGACCTGAAGGTTGATGGAAGGGTGCAGGGATGCTGGACCATTGATTGGGTAGAGATGCTGGATAATGAAGGGTGGAGTACTGGGTTCTTTGCTTTAGATGTCAGAGATGCCAAGCTCCATGTAGAAGGGGAAGTAAGAGAAATGTCCTGAATTCTGCCAGAGGATCCCTGATTAGAGGTTACTAAGGGCATGGCTCCTGGATGTTGTTCCAGGATGTTTGAGAATGGTAGATTTAGATGCAGGAGATGCAGGGGTGCTGGAATTAAACAGAGATCAGCCAGGGACGCTGGACTGTGAAGCAAGGTGTGTTAGAGAAATTGATTTGGATACTGGAGGTGCAGGGATCCAAGTAGGGGGAGATGAAGGGATTGTAGATATATAAAAATCCTGGATTCTGCCAGAGGATCCTTGATTAGAGGGTCCTGGGAATTGTTCCATGACTTTTGTGAAAATAAGGTTTAGATCCAGGAGGTGATAGTTTGTTCAAGAGGTGCTGTGCATATTAGACTTTGCCAAGGAGAGTGTAGGGTTCCAGGACTTTGATGCAAGAGGTTCATGCTGGATTTAGAAGCAGGATGTGTAAAGTAGTGGATATCGATGGAAGGGATTGAGGGATGCATGTAGAGGAAAGTGGATGGATAATAGATATGTAAATGCCCTGGATTCTGCCAAAGGATTTATTAGACGGCAATCAGGACATGGGCCCTGGATGTTGTTTCAGATTGTGCATGAATAGTAGGTTTAGAAGCAGGGAATCCTGAATCTAACCTCTAGATCTTGTTACATGAGGTGCAGGAAATGCTCAAGAGGTGCTTTGAATATTAGGTTTTAAAGAAGAGGATGTAAAGTTCCTGGACTTAGACGCTTGAGGTTCATAGATGCTGGATTTAGAAGCAGGGGGTAGAAACTCCTGGAGGTTGATGGAAGAGGTTCAGGGGTCCATGTAGGGGTAGATGAAGGGACCATAGAGAAAAGTCCAGGATTCTGCCAGAAGATCCTTGATTAGATGGTAGCAAGGGCATGGGTGCTGAATACTGGTCCAAGATGTTCGCGAAGAGTAGATTTAGATGCAGGAGGGGCAGGATTCCTGGATGTAGAGGTTGTTGCAAAAGGTGCAGGAATGTTCAAGAGGTGCTGTGAGTATTCAGTTTTGAATTAGAGGGTGTAGGGTTCCTGGACTTTGAGGCACGAGGTTCAAGGATTCTGGATGTAGAAGCAGGAGGTATAAAGTTGTGGAGGTTGATGGAAGGGGTGCAAGGCTCCTTGATTTAGACAGTCTGCCAAAAGAGTGTTGATTGGAAGGTAGCAAGGTGGCTGGAGTCCCTGGATCTTGTAGGTGAACGGGTGCTTGAACCCGTTGTTCATGATGAGGAGTTGCCCCTGCCTCGTTATTGGACGGGGTCGATTTTGAATCTTCGGTGCTCAACCTTGGCAGCAACACCAACCATGGAGTCTCGGTCCAAAAAAACTTGGTGCTGGAACAGCGTTGTGTCTTTAGCGGTAGCCAAATGCTAACTTTAATCTACGTATCGGAACCAGATGGACATCTGTTACTAATCCACGTCCAGATCTGCCAACTCCCTCACCCTCGCTCTAACCCCAACCCTGGGCCGTCTTCTCTGAGACTTCATTCTCTTACCTGACAGGTATGGCGAGGTGCAGCGTCTGTAACCTAACCTCCACTAATTACTCTAATTACGCCGAGTCTTCTCCTAAAACTCGTCCCGAACCGTGAGATCGGCTTCTTAGCCGGCAGCACTGATGTGTTAAAGGCAGAAACTGCATGGCGTCGGGGGATACGATCAAAATAGAATTCACGTGCAATAAAAAAATACGACTTTTACACGCCTTTTATCTTTTATAAGCCGGTGGAAATTTAGAACGGCACCTGGTTTTGGTTTGGTTCAGCAACAGGAATCATTTTGTCCCTGCTTGTCCTGGTTTGCCCTGCAGGGGGTCCAGTGCCTATGCCTTCCTCTGCATTCCTCTGCTTAATCGTGCCCGGGATGGGATGCCAGTCCAGTACAGGGATGGCAGGGGTCGCTGTTCCAGTGCCGCAATTGGTAATTGGAAGGCGCTACCAAAACTCAAACGCAAGACCGCGGTGCCACCCTAGTGCCAAAATAACATCATGTGGAATTAAAAGGAGCTGGAATCACTGGAACTGACACCTTTTTCGGTACCAGAACTGCGATTTGATTAGTTGTAACTGATACATTCGGTTTGATTCACAGATCTGGTGTCACTTGCTTGAGGGAGGGGAGGCTGGTTGGTGGATTATCTGTTTGCAGCCCTAAGCAGTCGTGTTTTTTGGGAAAATACTTCTAAAACCCTGCAGCACTGATGTATGCTGTGCCAGTCCGGGGCAGACCTGGGCAAAGGGTCCGATGCTGCCCTGTCCGGAATTTGTAGTTTTATTATTTATTGTTGTTTTAGGGTTTTATTTAATTCAGTAAAGACTTTTAAAACCTTTATCATAACACACACACACACACACACACACACACACACACACAGAGCTGGCACCAGCACTACTACATCGGTTTGGCACACACTTCAACACACAGCTTTGAAACGCCTTACAGGGTAAAAACATCTCTTCCATCACACACACACACACACACACACACACACACACACACACACACACTGTTCACCTCATATAGTAACACACCTCGAGTAGAGTAAACACACCAGCGTCGTAATGTAACACACACACACTCACAGACACACACACAGCTAATTTTAAACTGTTTTAAGCAGTGGTACCATAACAGGAACCAGTACTGGACTCTAGACGTTTGATACTGGGTTCCTCTGGTACTGGAACAGGAACCACTGGTTCAGGGGAGCTAGTAACTGGTGCTGTAATATAAACCTTCGATGCTGGAACTGGTAATCATTGGTCCTCTAACTGGAAGCTTTGGCACTGAACTGGACCTCAGGAGACACGATGAGGTGTTATGAACACATTTCAACCCACGTAGTATGAAGTCGCTCCGGTTTGTCGTGTTTCATCCTCAGAACAATGAGCAGTTCCGTTCAGATCTGTGTTCTTCTTTAGTTTTGAGTCACATGAGGTTTGGATGAGATCCAGCAGAATTATCACATGGACTGTGGTGCAGCTACACAATAAAAGCCTCCAGACCACGACTTAAAGAAGAAAGATAACAACAACAACAACAACAACAACAAGACAACGACAAACAATACTCCTAACAACTACTACTGATAACAATAATAATAATAATAATTAATAATAGTAGGCGAAGATAAGAAGAAATAGATAAGAAGAGGAAGGGTAGAAGAATAACAATAGTAGAAGAAGAATAAGAGGATGGGAAGCAGAGAGGAAAAAAAAAAAATAGAAGAAGAAGAACCAAGAAGAAGTAGGAGGGGCGAGGAGGAGGAGGAGAAGACGGACTACGAAGGAAGAAGAGGAAGAGGAAGGAAGAGAAGAGGAGGAGGAATAAGAAGAAGAATAATAAGAAGAGGGGAAGATAGAAGAAGAAGAAGGAGGAATAAGAATAAACAAGAGGAGGGAAGAACAATAGTAATAAGAAGAAGAAGAGAGGAGGGGAAGAAGAACCAGAATAAGAAGGAAGAGGAGGGAAGAAGAGGAAGAAGCAAGAAGAAGGAAAGAGGAAGGGAGGAGGAGGAGTAGGAGGATGGAGACGGACGAGACGACGAAGACGGACGGGAAGAAGAAGGAAGAAGAGGGGACAGAAGAAGAATGAGAAGGAAGAAGAACAAGAGGATGTTTAATAATAATCAGTAGATTAATAAGAATAATAATAGAAGAGTAGTGAATAAGAAGAAAAGAAGAATAAGAGGAATTAAAAATGTAGAATAAGGGATGAGGAGGAGTTGAGTAGAAGTACTACTAACGAACTACTAGACTACTACTACAAAACAAAAGTAATTATAAATAAGAGGATTTAAGAAGGAAGCATAAGAAGAATAGGTGATGTGAAGAAGAAGAAGAGAGAATAAGAATAAGGAGGCGGAGGAGTAGTAAGACTACGACGAGATTACGAGACGACTACGGACTACTACACTAATACGAATAATGAGGTGAATAGATAATAAGGATTATTAGAATAATAAGAACAAGAGGAGGAGGAAGAAGAAGAAGAGGAGGTCAATAATAAGAAGATAGGAAAAGAAGAGGAGGGGAAGCACGAAGACGAAGAAGACGAGGGAAGAAGAAGACTATATGAAGCAAGCAGACGAAGAAGAAGGAGGAGGAGGAGGAGGAGGAGGATAAAGACGACGACGACGAGGAAGACTACGACGACGACGACGACGACGACGAAGAAGCAGAAGAGAGAGGGGAAGAAGTAATCAGAAGAAGAAAGCAGAGGAGGTGGAAGAAGGAAGAAGAAAGGAAGAAGAGGAGAAGAAGAAGGAGACAGAAAAGTAGAAGAAGAGAAGAAGAATAGAAGGAGGAGGAGGAGGAGAAGGGACGACTACGACGAGGGACGACGACGACGTACGACGACGACGAAAGAATAAGAAGAATAAAGTTGTGAATTAATGAATGATTAGGATCCGAGAATAATAAGAACAATAGGAGTTGTAATAATAAGAAGAGGATGTAATAAAATAATAATAATAAGATAGAAGAGGATGTTTAATTAAGGAAATCAGAAGCGTAATAATAATATCCTACTATAACAATAATCTCATCATAATATTATAGATGCAGGATATATCCCTACTCTACTCTTACTACTCTACAAATAATCTCTAACCACTAGTCGTTTCATCAATAATAATACTAGGATTCTATATAATAACACGCACCTCACTTCCCGCCAACCATGTACACTCACAACCTAATAATAAGGAATAATAGGACGAAGAATAATAATAATAAAATAGATAAGAATAATTGAAATATTATTAGTGATTATTATAATACGACTACTACGAGGACGACAGACGACGGACGACTACGACGAATGACTCATCATAATAATATTTTAATTAAGTACTAAGTCGGGTGAGGAGGAGAATAATAACCAGAGTAGGGTTATAATTAATTAATAATAGTAATAATTATATAATAAAATAATAAATAATAATAGGCTAGTATTATATTATTATTATTTTTATTATACTACTACTACTACTACTACTACTAATAATAAAGAATCATATTAGTATGTTAATAATAATCAATAATAATAATTAATTATTATTTTATTATTATTATTAAACATACTATTATTATTATTATTATTATACTACTACTAATAATAATAATAGTAATAATAATAATAATAATAATAATAATAATAATATTTTAATAATAATAATAATAATAATAATAATAATAATAATAATAATAATGATAATAATAATAATAATAATAATAATAATAATGATAATAAGACCTTTAACCCAGATTTACTTGGACTGTAAGATTATTTCAGCTGTAAGTCGCTCTGGAAAAGGGGACATGCCAAATGATGAAATGTAAATCGTTATAATAATTCACAAATAATAATCATAGTCAGTTCTAATCATTCCTTATTAATATTTTGGCTGTAAGTGGGTGTGAGTGATAAATGAGATATAAATAGATCTTTTTGCTTCATTTTCCACTGGGAGTGTTTGACTCAGCATATACCTTACTTCCTGTTTCTTTATCCGACACTTATTCTTGCTTTATCACAGCGTGTGTGTGTGTGTGTGTGTGTGTGTGTGTGTGTGTGTAGGATTACACAGAGCGCGTTTTGACAGTTGGAGTGTGACACGGCTGTGGAATGTTAAGAGAGAGATGAAGATACAATAAGAGAGAGAGAGAGAGAGAGAGAGAGAGAGAGAGAGAGAGAGATAAAGGCTATTCTCATAAGACAAACGCTGCACACAGCTTAGAGGGAATGAGCCCGGTTACAGAAACACAGAGTTCAAGACAGGCCATGCATAATTTGTACAGAAGCACCACCTGCACTTTTACCTGTATGACATCTAGCGCTCAGAGGCACACAGTGGGGGTGTGAAAAAGTTTTGGCACCCCTTTTGTATAGACGTTTATAACTATCAGAGTTTGTGTGAGTTGCCTTCTGGAGCTCGGTTTTTGAATGGACCTTTCTCAGAGCTGGCATGCGAGAGAGGATTCGCGCCCCCGAGGATTTCTGGTTTTGAGAAATGAAGGAAGAGAGGGAGGAGTGAGCGCCGCGAGAGAGAGAGAGAGAGAGAGAGAGAGAGAGGAGGCGTGTATGGGGAGGATGAGAGAACTTTTCCTCAGTCTCAGTTTAGTCCGAGCTCCTGAAGAATGCACAGCTCTCGCGCTCTCTCGTTCCAGCCGTACACACTCGCGCTCTCCTGCCTTCTGTTCAGACGTTGGAACCCACCCACACACACCCACACACACCCACACACACTCGCACACACACTCAAACACACATACACTCTCAAACACTCGCACGCGGACGCTGTGAGGGAACATGCCTGTAGTCGGAGTAGCTTCCAAACTCCGACAGCCGACCGCTGCCTCCAAACCGGTCCACACCGCTCTACCTATCCCAAACAAACTTCACAGGTCAGAGGTTCACCCCTCGGACACGCCTTCCCTGACCTGTCAGCTGTCAATCAAATCGGAGCTGCAGGACCGGAGCAATCAGAGCGAGGAGAAACGCATCTGTAAGGTCAGTCTGGGATTTAGACATAACCTGCTCTGTCTGTGTGTGTGTGTGTGTGTGTGTGTGTGTGTGGACCTGGATTAGGAACTTTTGGTACTCTAACAGGAACTTTTGCTACCAGAACCAGTTCTTTCTGGCTCCTTCAGCAAGTAATCATAGTCAGGCTTCTGTTTGGACTGGAACTGGTATTTTTTAAATAGGAACTAGGGCATCAGTACTGGAAGTGGAACTGGAACTTCAGTACTGGAACTGGAACCTTTTCTAGAAAGACTGTCAGCTTTGGTACTATAAAAATAAGAACTTTTGCTACTGGAACCGGTTCTTTCTGTCTCCTTCAACAAGTAATCATAGTTACTCAGACTTCTGGCTCCTGGAAAATAGGAACTGGAACATTGGTACTGGAACTGGAACTGGGACTTTGGTACTAGAACTTTTTGTAGTATGCCTGGCAGCTTTGGTACTATAATAATAGGGACTTTTGCTCCTGGAACCAGTTCTTTCTGGCTCCTTCAGCAAGTAATCATTGGTACTCAGACTTCTTTTTGGACTAGAACTGGTACCTTTTAAATAGGAACCAGGACTTTGGCACTGGAACTGGAAATTCAGTACTGGAACTGGAACCTTTTGTAGAAAGACTGGCAGTTTTAATACTATAATAACAGGAACTTTTGCTGCTGGAACCGGTTCTTTCTGACTCCCTCAGAGAGCAATCATAGTTATTCAGACTTTTTTGTGGACTAGAACCGCATTTTTTCAATAGGAACTGGGACTGTGATTCTGAAACTGCAGAGGAACTGCAGTTTTGGGGGCTCTGATACTGGAACTGGAAATGGAACCCAATTCCAGTACCAGCTTTGGGAGCTTTGGTACTATAATAGTAAGAAGTTTTGATAATACTTGTGGTAGATTTTGACATTTTGACGTTTGGTTTTGGGACCGGATCCTCTGCCTCTCTTGTAGTGTGTGTGGGTGGGTGGGTGAGTGTGTGGGTGTGTGGGTGTGGGTGTGTGTGTATGGGTGTGTGTGTGTGTGTGTGTGTGTGTGTGTGTGTGTATGTGTGTGTGTGTGACAGGTGAACCGGATTAGCTAAACAGGGCATGTAGATGACGCTAGCCCAGTTCAGCGAGGTACATCTTTTCTAAAAGCGATTCGTTGAGTTGTCTGAACGACTCTAAATGTTATGTTCTCATAAGTCTGTGGTGTGTGTGTGTGTGTGGTGGGTGTGTGGTGGGTAGAAGCTTGGCGGCTATGAACGAACGGATCTCCTTCAACAGCACTCGCTCCTTGTGTCGATTTGAAAATTAGGCTTCTCAAAGCACGAAGGTCCAGGTTTAAGGAGAACCAGAGGTTCCCGAAACCTTTTCAGGGAAGAAAGAACGGTTTGAATTTGGACTTTTTTGGCTCTGGTTTGTTAAAGTTTCTAGTGTTGGTCTTTAATGTTTAAAAATGTGCAATAGTTTAGTTAGTACATCTGCCAAAAGTAAGGAAAGGATAGCTATAATAGGAGTGTTTGTGCGTGTATCTGTGGTGTGTGTGTGTGTGTGGGTGTGTGGTTGTGTGTGTGTGTGTGTGCGATGAGTGGATCCTCCTTTCAGACCGTTACACTCTCCCATGCACCCAGTAACACACATGACCCCTACACACTCAGAGCGGTGTGCAGAGTTTGAAGGCCTGGGATGTTTGTCAGGGTTAGGTCAGAGGCTTATAAGGGGGAGCTGTTCAAAAAGGGGGGTGGCTCCGTTAGTGAGGACTGTTGCATAGCTTCCGCCCGAAAGCGACGAATTTATGATGATCATAAACACCAGGTGATGGGTCTCGTCCTGTAATTCTGTAAAAAAAGTGATCAGTATATGTAGATTGCAGGAACAGAAGTTCTTTAGTGTGAGGATATCGGAGCTAAGAAAAAGGAAGAATCATAATATTAATATTTTAACTAATAATAATAATAATAATACAAATAATATAATAATATAATAATAAGTAATATTAAAAAATAAAAAAGTTATTAAGAAGTCACTAATAAAATAAGATATGTAAGATAATAATAAAAGTTGTAATACAAAATGGTGATATACAACATAAAACATTCTTAAATTATAGTGATTACACTACAAAAACAAAAAATAAAGATTAATAAAAATTATAAAAAAAATACCAAAACAAAATGGAAAAACAATATTCTATTAAAATATCATTAACAAAATAACAACATTGAAATTTTCAACAGAAAAAATATTATAATGATAATGTGATGATTATGTTAATAATAATATTAAAATAATAATTAATAATAATATATTCATAATAACTATTTAATAAATATATTAATAATAATTATAATGAAAATACAAAATAAAACACCCTTTGGAAATTAGAACTACAAAAATAAATTATTGAAAGAAAAAACTAATGAAAAAAACAAAACAAAAATACATGGAAATTACAACAACAATGAAAAAATGATTATAATAAAAAGAAAAGAATGCAATTTAACAAAAACAATAAAAATCGTTAATTAACAAAATTAATAAATATGGAAATTGCATCAACAATGGAAAACCATACTTATACTAAGAACAAAACTAATGGAACCTAATGGAATTCAAAAACAATAAACATATAATTATGATAACAATTAAAATAATTTAAACAGCAATGAAAATATAAATATAATAACACACAAACATATTGTAAATTGCAACAGCAATCAAACTTAAAACAATATAAAAAGAATGTAAATTACAACAGTAATAAAAATGCTGTAATTAAAATAACAATTAAAAATAATTGAAATTACAATAACAATAAGAATATAATTATAATAACACTCAAAAATAATGTAAAGTTCATCAGCAATAAAAACAATGATGACATTAACAACAGAAATTATGAAAATTACAACAACAATTAAAAATGCAATTATGTTACCAATAAAAATAATGTAAAATACTGGAAAATGGAAATTACAACAACAATAATAAAATGAAATTATAATTAGAAATAAAAAATGATGGAAATTGCATCAGTAATGAAAATACTGAAATTATAATAAAAGTTTATAAAAGGAAATTACACAACAATTTAAATTAAACACTAAAAGAATAATTAAAAATAATGGAAATATAAACAATAAACATTTTTTAACTAAAGTAACAATAAAAAAAATGGGCATGGCAACATCAAATAAAAATACAACTAAGAAATAACAAAAATAATGGAAAGTGCAACAAAATCTAAATAATATTTGACATATCAATTAAAGATAATGAAAATTACAATATGAATGAGAAGTGATGTTACATTAACACGGAAAAAATAAGCTGCAATCATAAAAAATACTAGCAACAAGTAAAAACTGGAGCTTTAAGTGGAACATAGAGCAAAATACGACACAAACTGGACAAAGTCACGGAAACAGAAATAACCAAGTAACTACAATATCAATAATAAAAAAATAAAAATAACTGAATCTGGAATAAAAATAACCAGATAAAAAGGAAAAAATGAGACACAAGCGGCAATATGGAAATAAATAAGAAAAGATTTGTGATACAGATATCAGAAACCTGTAGTAAACATGTAACGCATATCGGGTGTGTGCGTGTGTGTGTGTGTGCGTGAGTGTGTGTGTTGTGGGTGGGGTGTAGGTGTAGTGTGTGTGTGGGTGCATAGATGTTTGTATAGTGCATGCTTGCCCCGAAATGTTTTTATTCACCACACCCCAACGCCCACACACAACACACACACACACACCACACACCACACACAAACAGTAAGTAAGTGAAAGGGTGCAAACATATCTCAGGGTTGGACATTTATTTATTTAAAGTAATTAAAGACAGGATCCCCTAGGGGGCAGAAGCAGAGCTCAGAGATTAATGCTTACAGGACGGCGTTGCGTTGTGTCGTGCGTGTAGTGTGAGTTTTGTGTGTGTGAGATTATTCTTAGTGCTGTGCCCTGTGCTCTGATCTGATGTTTCTGTACATGAGCAGGAATAATTAAACTTTTGGTGATGGGTCCTCCGGGTTCGAGCTCGGGACCTCAGATCTGATCAAAATCACTAAACTGTGGAAACAAAACTAAAAACATTGTTTGATCTGATTTAGGTTTGATTAGAACACCAGGGATTTAGCTAGTCAGCGACTCAACTGAATCAGGAATCAGATAGGAAATAGATCTGATTGAACCATGAACTGAATCAAGAAGGAATATAACTTGATTGAATCATGAATCAATTAAATTAATTAAGAATTTTAATTAAATGAATCATGAATCACTTCAAAATTGAATTTGATTCAATAATGGATCAATTAAAATTAGACTAAATTGGAACCTGAATCAAGTAGGTATATAACGTGACTGAACAATGAACCGATTAGGAGTTTTAATTGAATGAATCACGAGTCACTTCAAAATATGTATTTGATTGAATGATGAATGAGTTATGAATTAGGCTAAATTGAATCATGAATCATTCAAAACTGGACTTGATTGAATCATGAATCAATCAATAATTTCAGTAGAATGAATCATGAATCAGTTTAGAATTATATTAAAATTTAATCATGGATCACTTTTAAAAAAGTGGACTTGATTGAATAATGAATCAATTCAGAATATTTTTAAATGAATCATGAGTCACTTAAAACTGGATTTGATTGAATGTCTAATCAATCAAATCAATTAAGAGATTCGTTGGAATGAATCATGATTTTTTTTTGGAAAATGGACTAAACTGAATTATAAATAAAGTATTTAAATAAACAATTTAAAAGAAATGAATCATGATTCACTTCAAAGTTGAAATTAATTGAATCATGAATCAGTTAAGAGTTTGACTAAATTTAATTAAGAATCAATATAAAATAATCTTTTAGAAATTGGACTTAATTAAATCAGGAATCAATTAAGAGTTTTCCTAACCTGAATCATGAATCAAGTAGGGATATTATAACTTGACTGAATCATGAACACCTCAAAATTGGGCTAATTGAATCATGAATGAATCAATTAAGAATTTCAGTGGAATGAATAATGAATCAACTCAAAATGGGATTTAATTGAATCATTAATTAAGTAGGAATATAACCTGACAGAATCATGAATCAATTAAGAATTTCAATGGAATGAATTATGTTTGAAATTGACCGTGACTGAATCATGAATCAAGTAAGAATTAGAGTTGAATCAATTTAATCCTGAATCAATTAAGACTTTGAATTGAATGAATCATGAGTAATTTCTAAATTGGACATGATTGAATCATGAATCAATTAAGAACTGACCCTGATTGACTCATGAATCAAATAGGAGTTAGATCTGATTGAATCTTGTCTCAGATAGAAATCAGAAAGTGGAATATTAATGAATGTTTTATGTTCAAAAACACAAACACACACCATGACCCCACAGCCACATGTTACATACATTACACACACACACACACACACACACACACACACACACACACACACACATTACACAACCCATTTCCATGGAGTCCAGCAGATCAGAGAGGTTTTGTGTAAAGGAGAGTTCCTCAGGACTCGGTGCTCACCCGTAAAACTTTTTATGATTCAGAGGAATGTAAACACACACCTGTAACTAACTCAGGGGAACACACACACACACACACACACACACACACACACACACACACACAGAGTCCTGTGGGTCATGTGTGTAACAGAGAACATGTGTGTGTAACACGGTGGGCTACAAAAATACACATTAACACCTTCAGGCTCAAACACACACCACCATATGCTAACAGCATGCTAACACACAGCTAGCATCAATGCTAGCAGCTACACACACCCGGGGATCATTAGAGCTGCAGTGTAATGATTCATTTACACTGAACTAATTCCTCGTGTGACTCACACATACATCTGATTCAGGATTCGATTCAGACTTTACTTGATCAAGTCCTGCACTTTCTGAATCATGAATCGATTCAGATTGGTACTTCATTCATCCAGGAATCAACTCATACCTGTACTGAACTGAGTCATGATTTGATTCATGACTTAGTTCTGGCTTGTAGATTCATGATTCAGTTCAGCTTGCACTGAATTGATTCATGATTTGACATAGAGTTGCACGGTACAGATTCATGTTTCGTGATTCAAACTTACACTTGATTGATTCTTGATTCTTTTCTTGATTCGGATGTGCATTTAATTGATTCAGACTTGCACTTGATTGATGTAACTGATCTGAATTAGATTTGCACTTTACTGACTCAACTTGGATGGAAATTAAAACAACAATAAAAACTATAATTATAATAAAATTTAACAATGAGGGGAAATTCCAATAACAATAACAACTGCCATTATAAAAACAACAAGAAATAATGGAAATACAACAAATATATATATATAATTATAATAAAAAAAACATTTATATAAATTACAGCAAAAATAAAAACTATAATTATAATACATTTTAAAAATAAGGACAATTACAATAACAATAAAAATTATAACTATAATATAAGTAAAAATAGTAAATTATAACAGCACTAAAATAATTATAGTCAAACAAAAAATAATGGAAATTAAAATAATAATAAAAACTGGAAATATAACAAATATTAAAAATAATGGAAATTACAACAACAATAAAAGCTTTAATTATAATAAAAATGACAATTGCAGCAATAGTATGATTATGATAAAGTATGATTTGGTGAATAACAACAACTATAATTATAAAAAATATATAATTATTAAAAATGAAAAATAATGGAAAAAATACAAATATAATATAGACTTGCACTTTATTGACTCGTGGACTCCATTTGGACTCCATTTGCTCTGTTATGATCATGAGTCGATTTGGAGATCCGTTTGTGGCTGGCCCTTTATTTGAGTGACTCATGGTTTGATTCAGTCCTGTTCCTGATTACTTTATGATTCATCTAAGCCTGCACCTTACTGATTCGTGACTTGACTCACGGTTGTTTTTAACTGATTCATGATTCCATAGAGATTCTGTACTGAGGAATCATGACTCACCTGAGACCTGACTCCTGACTCCTGACTTGATTCAGATCACCTTAGTGTAAACGAACACGGGATCTGACCTTTAACCTCGTGTCTGTCTCTCAGGTTACCGGCGTAATCTTTAATTTCACACATGAGTGGATCTTCCTCCTCCTCCTCCTCCTCTTCCTCCTCCTCATTTCTCAGCTTCAGGTTTCATTCTACTTCTCAGTACAGAAGCTGAATGTGCGTGTGTGTGTGTGTGTGTGTGTGTGTGTGTGTGTGTATGTGTGTGTGCACCTGGAACTGTCAGCAGAACTGCTGCTGATTAAGAGCGTGACAATGAGCCACCACACACACACACACACACACACACACACACACACACACACACAGAGACAGAGGCTGAGGAGAAACATCTGGGATCCACAGCTGGAGATGTGTTACAGTCAGGAGAGTTTTGGAGGAGAAGCTCCGGTGCGTTTCCTCCTCGGCTCTTGGCCTGATTCCTCTGCTCAGAGTTTAACACGAGTCACGTTGATCTAACACATGCTTCCTCTCTCTCTCTAGAGGGGTTACTGTAGGTCATACCACTATTTCCTACCAAGATCTGACCGACTGGGCTCTGGGACCATGACCTCTCGATTCAGGATCTTCATTAGGCCCTAAATTCCGCTTTTTGTTTTGGGACCTTCAGAGGCACTAAATCCACGGTCTTGTGGGTTCTCATTCCAGTGAGTCCAGATCCTCTTCCCAATCCATTTTGAGCCCTCAACCCAACCTGTTCAAGACCCACGGTCCAATGTCTTTGGACCCTTTATAAACTCTTAATCCAACCCTTTCTAGACCCTCAACCCAGCCCCTTAATCCAGCCCTTTGATGGTCTTGAATCTAGCCCAATGTTGGCCTCAACCCTGCTCTATCTAGGCCTTTTAATTCAGTTGCAATTGGGCCCTTAGTCCAACCCCTTCTGGACCCACAATCCAGTGTGTTTGGGCCATTAATCCGGTCCTTTAAGGACTCTTAATCCAGTCTTTTGTAAAACCTCAGTCTAGCCCCTTGTGACCGTCAACCCAGTACCTTGTGGGCCCTTGATCTATCCCCTTGTTGGCCCTCAGTACTGCCCTCCCTTGGCCTTTTAATTCAGCCATTTGGAGGACCCACTTGGGTCCTTAATCCAACCTGTTGTAGCCCCCCTTTATGGACCCTCAATCCTGCCTCTATATGGCCCACCTATTTCAAGCGCCCGGGCGCAATTGGGAGCACTCACACTAGCCAAACGAACCGCACGCAGGTACCAAATGCGCCCGGGCGCGGTTTGAATTGCCTAGTGTGAGTACACCCTAAGTGTCAGCCTTTTGATGGCCCTTCATTAAGCCATCATGTTCTAGACCCACATTCCTAATCCAGTGTTGTTGTTTTTTATGGGGCACAAACCAGCCCTGTGTTTGTCCTTATCCCAGCCACTTGTGTGCCCTTAATCCAACCTCTTCTAGACCCGCAGTCCAGTCCTTTATGGACTCTTTTGTGGGCCCTCATCCCAGCTTCTTGTGACCCTCAACCCAGCACCTTAATCAAACTCATTCGAGACGCAAAATCTAATGTGTTTGGCCCTTAATCCAGTCTTTCTTGGACCCTCAGACTAGCTCTTTGTACACTTCAGGTCCAGCCCTTTGTTGGCTCTCAAACCATTCCCTTGTGACCCTAATCCCAGACTCTTGTATGTCCTTTATCCAGCCCTTTGACGACCCTTAATCTAGCCCCTTTTTGGCCTTCAAACTTGCCCTTTCTAGATTTTTTAATCCAACACTTTGTAGGCCCTTAATCCATCCAGTTTGTGCCATTTATTGACTGTTAATCCAGTCTTTTTTGGCCTTCAATCCTGTTTTTTATAACCCTTTCAGTTCAGCCACTTATGAGCCCTTAATCCAAGTCTTTGTGATCCAAAGATCCCTTATTTTTGAGCGCTCAGTCTGCATACCAGCTCTTTGTGGGGGCCCCTTTCATCCCCTCGTAGGCCCTCAATCCAGTCCTATGTGGACCAGTCCAGAACTTTGCGAGTCCTTTGCATTGCAAAAAGTTTTGGTTTTACTGATTGTTGTAAATCATCTCAGAGGAGCTCCGCAGGAAGAAACTTTAAACATGACATGTTTTTAAAGACATAATACAGAACCTAAGCATGAAACCTCGTATGTGCAAAAGTTTTGGCACCTCGCCCATTGGTGCAGATGCTCCAGACTGCGCAGAACTAAACAACATTATGAGTTTGCTCTCGTCTAACACATGAGAAGTTACAACACCGAAACCAACAGGAAGTGTGTGTGTGAGCTGCTGCGGTCCTGTTTGTAAGAGAAAGGAAGCCCACTGTCAGAGAAAGTGTGTGTGTGAAGATGCAGCTGCATGTGTATTCTTTCAATGCACTCATTTTCTGCATCCGCTGAAAGAGTGGTGGAAGAAGAGGAGGAGTGTTACGGAGATGAAGGTCACGGTGCTGGTAAAATGTGTGTGTGTGTGTGTGTGTGTGTGTGGTTAGCGTGAGGTTCCAGGTTTGCAGCGTTGTGCTGCTCTGTAGGAAACTTTGACGCTTGCTTCCTTTGATCTTCACCTACGTGCAGTAGGGCTGGTCGAGTTTTTCGAAGTGGGCGGTACCCTCCGTGTGTGTGTGTGTGTGTGTGTGTGTGTGTGTGAGCTTCATTTCCTTCAGGTTGACAGCAGCATTAGTCATACCATAAGAGGTTGAGTTACATCCACTACACAGTACATTACTCATATAACACACTGTGTGTGTGTGTGTGTGTGTGTGTGTGTGTGTGTGTGTGTGTGTGTGTGTGTGTGTGTGTGTGGTATTGTCGTGCACGATCTGGAATGTTCACCTTGTTAATGGTTAGCTCATGCTGTGTCGCTTTGTTCGGTGTTAGGGTATAAGAAATTCCTGGATTTATGTTCTGTAAGATATTCATCTGTTCAGGGTGGAGCCGGATCCAGGGTCTACACCCAGCCACTTTGGGGCCCTTAGTCCGGACCTACATGGCCCTCAATCCAGACCTTTATGGACCCTCAGTCTGACCCGTTGTTTGCTGTTGGTATGGCCCTTCATGGACTCAATGCAGTCCTTTGTGGACTCTTAGTCCAGCTACCTTTGAAGTCCATTTGTTGGATTGTGGTGTGTGGTCCAAGAGTCCAGACTTTTGTAGACCTTGAGTCTGGCTTTTTATGCTCCTAATCCAGCTTGATAAGACCCTCACTCCAGCCCCTTTTAGACCCTGAATCTAGCCGTCTATGGGATAAAAGTCCAGCCCATTTTAAGCCCCAAATCTACCTCTTTGTGGGCTCTCAGTCCAGCTCTTTTTGCACTTCATGGACATAGTTCTAACCTTTGTGGACACTTAGTCCAGCAGTTTTTGACTCTTAATGTCTTTGTGGGTTCTCAACCCATATCTTTGTGGAGTGTTAATGAAACCCTTTGTGGAACCTTAATCTAGTGTTTTGTGTGTCATAAGCCCCTTTAAGAGCCCTTAATCTGTCTCATTGTGGAACCTTAGTCCAGCCCTTTATGAACCACAGTCTACAGGTTTGGGCCCCCAATCCAACTTTTTGTGAACCCTAAGTTTAAGCCATTTTGGGTAATTGGTGTAGTTCTGTACGGACACAGTCCAGCCCTTTGTGGACCTCCAGTGCAGTCCAGTCACATTTGAGGGCTGTTAATCTAACCCATTTCACGCTATTGGTACAGGCCCCTCTATGAGCCATCAGTCCAGTGCAGAGTTTTTATTTGGAGATGACAGATCACCATCTAAAGCTGAATCTTCCACAGAGCAGCCCTAATCAGCAGTGAGCAGAAGTTCGGGCGCCTTTTGTCACATCACGATCTCTGTTTATTTTCTGAGTAATAAGCAGGTCCTTCTGGAGAACGTTCTGTCCATCTCACAGCTTGCTCAATATCCAGCAGGAGGAGAGGTCTGGACCTTCTCCAACTGTCCGTCTGACGAGGCTGAGCCGATGAGACGGTTCTGAATCTGGAGCGGTCTAAAGTATTTAACTGCTGTTTATCGGGTGCTCTTGATCTTGAGGCGGCCTTTCGGAAGGCTGGGGGGTTGAGACGTGAAAACGTGCTGTTAAACTGTCCAGTCATGTCTGGATGTTTAAAATGATCCCTCTAATGGAAGCGTGGTCTTGACTTCCCGCCAGGAAACTCCCAAAGGAATTTCTTAACGTGCTGGACGCGCCGTGGTACGAACGACTGACCCTCCGACCCACGAGGTCTCAGGGTTCCATCTTTACTCGTATCATATATTTGGGGTTCTCCGGGTCAGGGTGACCTGTAAAGCGTCTCTGTAATCTGAAGATGATGGAACGGTTCGAGGCTGAGTCAGAGGTTCGAAGGGCTCGCGGTTTTCCCGTCAGGACTTCCCTACAAGCCTGTAATTTAGAAAAACCTGCGTGTTCATCGGCGGCTGATGAAATGTGGAATTATGGGTCCGGTTCCTGGCACGGGCTCGGCTCTGGCCGGAGGTTCGAGGCTCCTCTTGTCGTCACTCAGAGCTGAAATAAATTGAATGCTTTCCCAGAAACTACTGCGAGTAATTATGGACTAGGCATGTTTCTGGTTTTCTCTCCTTAAACCCGGTGACCTGGAGGAATAAACGCTCGAGTTTATGGTTTCTTTTATTTTATACACGCTAATGAAACCCACCTCTGTTCATTTTCTCCTGAGAACAGATACAACGCTTCGGCGTCTCTGAGTAAACGTCGATAAAAGCGCCTCTGTTTGGATTTACTCCCAACCTTCACGTGATAATCACGCAGCAGGAACATT